>JACXGK010009929.1:6912-19051 GCA_016801125.1 Novumbra hubbsi
GACTCGCGGAGAGGGAGACAGACTCGCGGAGAGGGAGACAGACTCGCGGAGAGGGAGACAGACACACAGACCCTTGGTTTGAGCTGCTAAGTCAATTTAATTGATTTCACACTAATTAAATTTGAGAGCTCATTGGTCGTTAGCCATCAAGAAAAACAATTATCCTCGCCCATGAATCCGCAACCTGTGGTCATAAGTTAGTTAAACAAATAGCATAAAATTGTATCGTAACAAATCCTGTTTGAGTTAAGGCTTTCGGCAATTCCATACAAGGATTGGGTGGGTAGTCTGTTCAATTAAAGACTGAGGAACAATAGTTTCACCACTGTTTCCTCAATAAAACATTTTTTTTACTTTATTGTTCACATGAGTCCATCACCGCCCACACTCTTCCCAGCAACCATTTCACCCCCCTAGACGCTCCCCCTCTCCTCTCAGTCATTCCCTTCTAGACGCTCCCCCTCTCCTCTCAGTCATTCCCTCCTAGACGCTCCCCCTCCCTGTCCTCCTAGTCTCTCCCTCCTCCACCCAAACTCTCCTCCCTTTCCCTCTACCCCTCCACCAATGCACCCCCTCACTCATCCTACTTCGAAGTCCTCTCCTCCCTTCCTATTCAACCCCCTCCTCCCACACCCCCACTATCTACCTTTTGTCATTGTTTTTCTCTCCTCCCATCTCCCAGTCTCTCCGGAGTCACATGCCTGATTGGATCAGGGCCTGAGAGAGCGACAGTGTGTTGAACTATATTTCCTTATTCTTTGTTTTGATAACTTTCTCACAACTTTAACCTCTCGCTTCCTCCTGGCAAGTTTCTCTCTCTACCTGTGGATAACACTTTTAGATGTGTCTCAGCCACAAAAATATTACCAATAGACATAGATCTAATATGCCTAGAGCTGCAACGAGACTGAATATGAATCAGTCTTAGTTGTTTATTGTATGTTTTCGTCCGTTTCTAAGGCACAGGGCTGAGATTATCAGATGACCTTTCTGAAGGAGTGTTCCATACCAGAGTCTCCAAGCCTGGAATTTCTTATCAGTACTTTGTGGTTCATACATTTCACGTGAATGAGTGGGAGTAGCACTACCTCCCCTATAACACACAAACCATTCCGATGACAAAAGACAGACTACTGGGTCTATTAAAACGTACTCACTTATTTCTCTACTGTGTCTTACTGAACACATAAACCCCTAAACAGTAGGGCTGACCCTATTAAGGAAATTAGTCAATTGTTTGTTCAGTAAGTTGTTGGTCAAATAAGCTTTGTTTAGTCAGTTGCATGACCATGTTACACCTATCTGATTCCAGCCAGTACAGGTCCATTGCTGAGGGCATGGCATAGTCATCACTCAAAAAAAGATTTGCTCATGTTTATAGTGTGAAACAAAAAAGGTGCAACACTAATACAAATTAAAAATACTTTCTATAATAATACTGATGTTGCTCCCGAAACTGTTAATAATGTTTCACGCATTAATGGTGCATTCACAGATGTGCAAGTCACCCATGCTATGTGCACTAATGCACCCCCCATACCATCACTGACCCTAGCTTTTAAACTGCACGCAGATAAGACGGATGGTCCCTCTCCTTTTTATTTTGGAAGACGCAGTGTCCTGTATCCCTAAAAATAGACAATTTGATTCGTCAGACTACAGGATAGTTTCCAACTTCGTCTCAGTCCATCTTAAAAGAGCTCAGGTTCAAAGAAGGCGGCAGAGTTTCTGGCTCTTGCTTATACATGGTTACCTCATTGAATGGCAGTTCACAGACATTGTTCCTGACCCATGCAGTGAGGTCCACTAAGTTTTGAGAATGACACAAATATTCATTTTCACAAAGTCTGCTGCCTCAGTTTTTATGATGGCAATTTGCATATACTCCAAATTGTCATGAGTGATCATATGAATAGTAATTGCAAAGTCCATCTTTACCATGAAAATGTACTTAATCCTAAAAAAACTAATTTCCACCGCATTTCAGCCCTGCCACAAAAGGACGAGCTGACATCATGTCAGTGATCCTCTCGTTAACACAGGTGAGTGATTTGACGAGGACATGGCTGGAGATCACTCAGTCATGCTTATTTAGTTAGAATAACAGACTGGAAGCTTTAAAAGGAGGGTGGGGCTTGAAATCATTGTTCTTCCTCTGGTAAACATGGTATCCTACAAGGAAACACGTGCAGTCATCATTGCTTTGCACAAAATGGGCTTCACAGGCAAGAATTTGCTGCTTGTAAGATTGCACCTACATCTACTATTTATCGGATCATCAAGAACTTTAAGGATAGAGGTTAAATTGTTGTGAAAAAGGCTTCAAGGCACCCAAGAAAGTCCAGCAAGCACCAGGACCTTTTCCTAAAGTTGATTTAGCTGCGGGATTGGGGCACCAATGGAGGATGGCCTGGTGTCAAGAAAGGCAGCAAAGAAGCCACTTATCTCCCGGAAAACATAATGGACAGACTGATATTCTGCAAAGGGTACAGGGACTAGACTGCTGAGGACTGGGGTAAAGTAATTTTCTTTGATGAATTCCCTTTCTGATTGTTTGGGGCATCCAGAAAACATGCTTGTCCAGAGAAGAAAAGTTGAGCGCTACCATCAGTCCTGTGTCATGCCAACAGTAAAGCATCTTGAGACCATTCATGTGTGGGGTTGCTTCTCATCCAAATGACTGGGCTCACTCACAATTTTGCCTAAGAACACAGCCATGAACAAGGAAGGAAACAAAAACATCCTCCGAGAGCAACTTCTCCCAACCATCCAAGAACAGTTTGGTGACAAACAATGCCTTTTCCAGCATGAGGGAGCACCTTGCCATAAGGTAAAAATGATTAATCCCATTGAAAACATGCTAGGGCACATTGCAGAGGTCTTGAAGAAGACAATAATTGTCAATAATAGCCTTTGACACAATGCTTGTGATTATACTTTACTAAACCTTAGTAACATCTCACAAAAATATCAAAAAATACTTCATATCAAAAAATACTTCAGCAGCAAACTTTGTGTAAAACAATCTGTGTCATTCTCAAAACATTTGGCCACAGCTGTACAGAATGGTGTCTGTTTTTAATGCAGTGCCATCTTAGGGCCCAAACATCATGGCCATCCAACATTGGTTTTCAGCCTTGTCACACGAAAATGCTAAAACATCCAAAAATTAGTTTCTGCAGCCCAGTTCCCCACTATTTGGTGTTTTCTAGCCTTAGTAATGCACTTTAGACCAAATCTACATCAGCTCCCACTGATGATCAGCCAAAAAAGGAACGTTCAAACAGCATCGTGATGCAACGTTCAACCAATTATTACAATGTGAGGCGTAACCACGAAGCACACAGGGCCCATATGTATTAAAAACAAATAAACTGCACACAAACAGAGGCCAACAATGCAACTGTTGCCACACAGGGAGGAGCGACACTGGTTAAAACTAAACAGAAATGCATGTCCCTGCTGACTTCCAGTGCCTCAGTGGTCTTGGCCTAGCATATAAAGATACAACCACTGCAGGGCGGCAGAGGATTGAGACTCCTGGGTAGTGCTGTCCATCCACTAAACATAATGTACACCTGCTGTCATGAAGTCATTGTGTCGTTCAGGCTAATGTGGCTGAGCAATCGAATCCACTCAGGCACATACAACCATCCAACAGGGAGAGGACAAAGTCAACTCGCTCTTTTAGTAACTATTTCTCGCTCAGTGACTTTGGGTGGTATTAATTACTGATATAAGCCTTTTACAAAAATATTTGTATGAGTCTGCATTGCAGCGACACAGCGGCAACATCAGAGTGAATTAATGTCGGGTCATTTCCAGTGACAACTGTTCACGTTTTCTACCTTTGTCTCAGAAAAAGCTGCACCTCATTCGGCAAAAATGTGTCTCCAGCGCCTAATTTTCACCTGGCCTGATTATGGAGCATGTTTGAAGAGCATGAAAGAGACGACAAGTAGCCTGCTGTTATGATTTGACTTTGGGTAGCTTATTATCTTTCGCTACTTTATGCAGTGACAAAGTGCAGGGAAGTGTTGTTAAGGGGTGGTCAAGCTGTTGCAAGCACATCTCTCTAGATGCAAGCTCAAAAAACTATTCCTGGCTTGTTTGGTGATACCTGCTGCATAAAACCGAAACAAGCGAAATGCTTATGTCAAAAAATACTCTCGTTTACTCTATACAGCGGCCTCCAAATGATTCTAATTGGCCTTTGCCTCCTGCAGGGAAGACTGCTCCAATTGTCTCTATTCTATCATGGATTGCACCTTGCTTTGTTGCCATGGTCCCTAACTTTCTGTGGACACCACAGTCATATTGATGACCAGAAGAGGAAAGAGGGCTAATGACATTGCCATTATGTTATCAAAAGCACCGGTGGCAATGTTGTGATTAGTTAGCAAAGACAGTCAAAAATAAATAGCATTGCTAACGTGATCACACTAAACACTCACCGCAAACTCGCTACTTAGCGTTATACTGCTTCTACAATAAATTTGGTTACCAATAATTTGCCTTCTTTAGACATCGTGTTCACGCCCAAGTAATGCACTTTAGACCAAATTGTCATCACCTCCCTTTGGGGAAGAATGGAGCAAAAACGAAAGCTCAAAACATTAGTGACAATAGGTGCAACACATGAATAAGACTGTTTGGGCTTACACTGGCATACAACCGAAACACACAATGTGTGTGTGAATCCATTCTAAGAGCAGCAGATGGTTTGATGGCGTGACCCAAAGCACCGGAAACATCACTGTTACAAAAACCGCCACAAAGAACACTGGGTAATCACACAGGAAACAGTGTGTCTCAGAAAGAGAAAGAGTGAATGTAAACTAGAGCGGAAGAGGCAATAACATAAAAAAATTTGTGGTTCTCTAAACACAGATACAGCACACTGAACACTCAGGGCAAGCTCATGGTCTGGGTTGCCCCACGCAGGGCACTCATGGTCTGGGTTGCCCCACGCAGGGAACTCATGGTCTGGGTTGCCCCATGCAGGGAACTCATGGTCTGGGTTGCCCCACGCAGGGAACTCATGGTCTGGGTTTCCCCACGCAGGGAACTCGTGGTCTGGGTTGCCCCACGCAGGGCACTCGTGGTCTGGGTTGCCCCACGCAGGGCACTCATGGTCTGGGTTGCCCCACAAAAAATAGTGACCAAGAAATAAACCGCATTCATCAGCAAAGACTCAAGGGCAGCGCTGCCCTGCTCTCCTTGTTTTAATGACCCTGTCTACGGGTATCTCCTCCATGCTCTTGAGACTGTACCGGCAAACATCACAGTATTGTAATGGTGTGGGCTTAGCCAAACATCAGAATGACGTGGGTGTTTACTGGTCACAAGGTAGATTGCTGACAGATTAGCATGTCATCCTGTAGCAAGATGATTTGCTCGCCCTCTTCTGGTATATCATATTTTTGTAAGGAACAAAACAAGCATTTTAAAACAGATGGTTTAAGAAGCTACTTTGAGGTAGGGTTTTCTCCATGTAAAATGAGGGCCACAAATGAGTATAGAATGAGTCAACAATAATAGAATTAGAATTGAACTAACCTAACTCACATGGTTGCCAGGAGCCAGAACATACACACAACATTTCAACAAGGCCTTCCTCTACGGTGTTCTTCAAAACAAATTCCTTTATTGAGAGGGAAAGAGAAAGATATGGATGGAGAGATAGAGAGCATGAGATAAAGAGATAGTGAACTGCACCCTAAACATAGTTACTGGTTAAAGAAATGCTTACACGGTTGCCATGACCCTGTGGTGGCAGCAGCGCTCTGCTGTGTGTGGATGATGTCATAGGGTGGGGGTATCAGGCAGGCAACACCCATGTTAGGGTGACACAACACTTCCTGTTAACAGCTAGAGCAGGAAGTCATACTGACATTCAGAAACCTGACTCAGTAACACTCCAAGATACCTGCAGGGGGTCATCTGGGGTCACACACACACACAATCTGAGTTAAAAGGATCTTACCAAAGGAGTAGTAAATGAATGAACAAATACAGCTAATTTCCTCAACTTACAATAAAGGCCTTTTCAAGCATGGTCGTGGTTGCCCACTGAACATTCATCATTGTGCTACTGAAAGTGGAACCGAGGGAGTACAAGGTGTGGAGTGTTCAACTGACAATGTGGGGGGTGGTTTCACTTTAAGCCAGGTAGGAGTTTACATAGTGCTCCCTCTCTCTAACAAGCACTTACACCTTCCTATAAACACAGGATTGCTCAAGACTAAAGGTAGGGAAAGAAACTGGGACAAACTAGCATGACAAAACCCCCCACTACAAAACACAGAGAAACTGGCAGGGGAAAGAAAATCACCCTCTTCACAAAACTCCGACAGAGGCACAAAGTATAAAACAACAAAACTTGTGTGGATTGTTAGAACCAATAATGAATATAGTGTTACAGACTGGAATGGGTCTCACCTACAGGTGCATGACCCAAACGGGCCAGTAACTTAATTTTTACTGTTTTGTTCAATACATTTGCATTGAGACAAAAACACTGGGGAGGGAAAAGTCCTATTTGTGTTAAACCATATGATTAGCTGTTCAAGTAAACAACAAGACACTGCTGCCCCTTTACAAACACATGAGCAGCAGGCTACAACAGGGTATGCTTCCACACCAAGAACGTAGCCAAGTGGCCTTGAGCTAAAATAATGAGAGCCCACCAACCCACTCACTGAGCTTATTCATTTACACATCAAGCTCAAGCTCAAAAAGACTGGGCAACTCTTCCTCCAAGTAAGGCCAGTCCACTCCAAGACCTCTCCTTCACAGCTGTCCTACGAGGCCATGTTTGGGTCCTGCTCTAGAAAGCACTATGAACTGTGATTGGTCAAAACAGAAGAGCCATCAAATATAATTGGTCAAAAAGAAGAAACCGGTACTTTACTACACCAATGGGGAGAAGAAACCCGTACCGACACATTATTCACTTGGAAGATCAAGCGAAAATTGAAGTGGGAAGTGACAATGATGACAAGCAAACACTTAATAAGATAATCTGAATTATCACAGCAGAGTAAGCGGTTCTCTTAGTTTGGTCGGGGACTGAAAGCAGTGACAGATTCATCATACTCTTTCTGCCCACAATATCAACTGTCACTGAGTGTGTGCTTCTGAGTGTATGATCCCAGTTTAGGTATAAATTGCCCACATAGCCTACCAATTCAGTCCCCCACAAGATATCCCTACTTGTGCCAATAAAAAAGGGCACTCAGGTATAAAGAGGTTACATATAGGTGTAAAGATTAGATTGTTGAGATGAAGTATTAAGAATCGTTTGAATGGAGCGCACAAGTATAGAAAAAACGAAGTCTGTGTAGCAAGAAAGACCTTTAGTGGGCCATTTTCTTCTTGCTTGAGATTTTGTGTCCCTGGTTTAAAGTGGCTTGGCCAGCTCCTATATGCCTGACTGACTCCCGCTCTGTGTGTCTGTTCAGTGAGAGTATATCCTACATGTTACTCTGAGTGTGTCCAAGTGGGTTGTTTTTCTGCATGACTGCTCCATCCTTGTAGGGCTGGCTGGCTGGCTCTAATGGTAAAACTAAAACAACAATAGAAAGAACGCCATGTGTACTGCGGTCTCTGTCCGTTTGTCTACATTCTATATTTCTCTGGAAAAGAACTTCAAAAATAATGTCTGCCACTTTCAATTAAAGCAGCATGCTTTTAAAATCTTAGTGCTGTTTTATTATTACCTATTTCTTGTTATACCCAACATCACAGCCTAATTAAGCACGCCATTATGGATCAATTCGAAAACAATAAAAACCACTACTATTTCAAGTTGCATTGAATAGAGCAGTCTGCAAGATGAGGGGGAAAACACAGAGAAAACACGGAGACAACCGCAAAACACGGAGACAACCGCAAAACACGGAGACAACCGCATAACACGGAGACAACCGCATAACACGGAGACAACCGCATAACACGGAGACAACCGCATAACACGGAGACAACCGCATAACACGGAGACAACCGCATAACACGGAGACAACCGCATAACACGGAGACAACCGCATAACACAGAGACAACCGCGTAACATGGACCTAAAGGGGCGGTCCGTATACAGTGATGTTAAGATGCAACAGTAAATGGACTTGTTGAGGGAAAAGGACATGTTGGTGTTTGTTAAGAGGGGCACTGCTGTAATATAAAATAATTCAGCACACTTCTTAATCAAAATTATAGTCTTATTTGCATATTTCCACCTATCCTCCTAGTTCTGTAGAAGGGCCAGTGGCTGTGGGGTCTGTAGAGCAGATTCTGTCAAAATTTAAATATCTAGTTCTGGAACGACATTTTGGCTTCACTGTAGACTGCAACAGCATCAGGAAAATTTATTTGCAATAAAACAGTGTGTGTGAGGCCTCAACTCAACAAGATTTGTCTCAGGTACAAAAACTTCAAACATGTCAACACATTAATGCCAACATAATCTTAATGCTAATAATCCTACAACCGGAGTAAGACAAAAGCACACACAAACTCACTTACTGAAATTTAACAAAGGCCCCAAAACCCAGTCTTTCCAGAACCAATGGCCTAAAAGCAGCTACAGTCCTGGCTCCCCGTCTGAGGTGCTGTGAGGATACCAGGAGTGAGGGATAGTTTGGTGGCTCTGCAGAATTAATCCCACATGCTGCCTGAATGAATCTACGCATCTGTCTCAGGTGGCCCTGACTCACAGCTCCATACCTGCCCCCGGTGGTAGGCCTTCGTCCCATCCTCCTACCCCCAGAGAGGGTTCTCAATCGAAGGCCATGGAGGACACTCGCCTATGGGTCCGTGGACGGGCCTTACCATGGGTGAACTGCTGTCAACGCAAGACACCCTGGCTATGTTCTAGATGGGCGGATGGGGTGCCCAGCCACACGGACAGATGAGCAGCCAGGCCACACAATACGACACCGTAACAGTAGTAAGTCGGTGCTGATAGAACACGTATGGCAGCGGTCACCACTACGGACAGGTTGACAGTCCAAACATATTGCTCCCCATGTGTCTGCCGCAGAGGGACGAGACAAAGAATGACAACGTTTGTTTGTTGGTAATTGGGGGAGGGGGGGGTGCAGAAAACATGTTCACAAACCTCCCAGGTGGCACACTATGGTGCTTTTTTGTAACAAGCTGGTCACCACAGTGTAGGTTTGAGGAGGGATTTGTGAGGCACTGTCAGCAGGGGGATTGGGCTCTAGAGAGTCCCTCAGGCGTGAGCCTGTGAGGCTAACTGGAATCTGTCAGGAAGTGTTACGATGAGACGGGGCTTTGACAGAATTAGTTGGAGAAATAGTGTAGTTTAAGCACAGGCACAGGCGACTAGCGCAACCATGATGCCCAGCCAAACAACAAAATAGGAGTAAACTAACAGGCAATAAGTTTCAATGTTGTCTTTCCCGTCACCGTACAGCAGGTTTAGCTGACAACAGTCTTTAGTCTTGCCCTGTCAGCTGTCTTCCCTGGGATGACAGGCGTTACATTAAGACCCTGTTGCCATGGCGTGCACTGCTGAAAACAGAGTTTGTCTCGGTTGTCACGGTGGGCGTTGTTACAGTGGAACCTAATTAACAGCCGTTAATGAGAGTGAAGTCTCATAAAAATTAGCATCATAAAGCTGCGTTTTCTACAGGATTCAGTACTTTTTGTAGAACAGCTGCGATACACTTTTTTTGACATAGGCATTTGCTTTACCAACAAATGAAGATATCCTAAACCTTGAGGGTCGCTTTTTGTGTGTGATGACAAACGTCGTTTCATTAACTTCTTGGTTTAATTGTTGATAGTGTACTCTAGGCAACATATTGTAAAACGTTTTTATAAAAAAAGGTCACAGTAGATCGGAATAAAAAACAGCCAAACATGGGCTACTTTTTTTTTTTATACATTTTTTTTTGCATTCCAGGCAAGAAGTCATTTGATATATCATTCAGTATCACAGTTGAGACACATTTTTACTGCAACTTTAATAGCACTTACATTTCTCCTGCTACTCGCTTGAATCAGACTATAACTTCATAATCAGACCAGGGCTGCAACTAATTACTATTTTGATAATCACCTAATCTGTAGATTAGTACTTCGATTAATCTTATATATATATATAGAGAGAGATTGGTGGAACATTAAAGGAAAAACCTGCAATGTATAAAATGCTGAGCAGTCCCCAGTTGACCTTGATTTTGGATCAAAAGGGCGAGAGGAAAGAATGTTTGAAAGTGGGTTCATTATTGAGTCACTTCGGGATGACAACAACCCTTTCCCCAAGACAAAGAAAATCACTGAATGTTTTGACCAGAAATGATGTGACTCATATGTTATAGCCTTAGAATTCCCCCAGAATGCATCCCGAACTACACTCTGGGCCTAATGAACCCTGTGAAATATGGGGAGGAACAAGAATAGGTGGAAGTAACTGCAGCCTCACAGCAGGTAGTGCTTTAGCGATTCAAATAAATGGATTGGTGAAGCTCAACAATGCATTCAACATGAACCACGTCTCCCTTCAAAACACCCCTCATGAAGCCAAACTAAAACCAACTCTCTGGAAAACAGACAAATAACCTCCGGTTATAGATCAACGTATTGTCCTGAGCTCTCCTCTGATATCATAACTAATTTGTTCTCGGAGGTGTGTATTCATCACTGAGCGGCCCTCATGCCACGTAATTAATCCACGGTACATATTTAAAGTATGGAAGAACTCAGTTGTAGTCTATCCACTGGGGCTTTGTGTATACAATACTAGCCTGGAAGAGGCCGGGCCTCTGCTAGCCTGGAAGAGTCTGGGTCATATGCTGCTATCAAAACATCTCATGTCAGTGCCCAAGGAACTATCTGCAGGTGTATAAGACGCAGACACACTCACAGCCCACTAACCTGCATGGCCCCTGTGTGAGTAGGTTGACTGCAGGCTACTTCGACTGTAGAAACAAACTTCACTGCTCCCAGACAATATGAAAAACGGATAAGTGGGAGGGGGGTGGTGTTGGTATGTAAGACTAAACATATCCAGGGAGGAAATGCCCATATCAACAACCCTTTACCAACCAGGGGTGATTCTCACAGACTTTGATGGTCGGTTGAGCTGTTGTCAATGTGTATCCACACCTAGCGCATGAAGACAGTTATATCACGCAGTCAGAGAGCCAAAATAAATAAATACATGTTGACGGACACCTGTCTGGACACGGGCTCAGTCAGTTCACAATTTGGTGAAAACAACCACTTTCAGAAACTTATTTTCCAGAGTGAATCACTACGTTCAGCCAGAAGTAGAGACCCGCTGGCCGCAATTAATTCTCCAACGGGATTAAACGAGCTCTTTGCTCACAACACGTCTATCAAATTTGGCACAAAAAGTAAATCAAGTAAATAATAATTGATCTCATCATGGCACAAGAATTAATGTAATTAGAAAATGACTGGACGTTATCAACAGACAAAACGTAGAACCTTAGTAGAACCACAAAACAGGATACATGGAGGCCCTCCCGTCTCCACATTACTGCTTAGGAGGCTGCTGATGTTAGCATGCTCTTATCTCCCTCATAGCTCTTAAAACAGGCACAGGAAAACAATAGGATTTTCTTTCCTTTATGACATTTTGGCTGGAAACAGCTTCATTGAAGTATTTTTGTAATTTCATCATTAACACACACAAACACACAAACAGACACAAACAGTGTCTACGGGTTTAATAAAGGCTTGTCTATAGAAACAAGGTGTTCACTATTTTCCAAGTGGCCCACACAGCAAAACAAAAGCTATTTATCTGCTTAATATAACAAAAGACTTGTCACTCAGAAGAGAGAGCAAAAGAGGGATGGAAAATGAGCAAGCGAGAGAGAGTAAGAGCCCGAGATATACAGGAAAAGGGAGGGAAGAAGAGCAAAGGGAGAAAAGGAATGTAACACTAAAGAAACTGCCCCTGGATATTAAGTGGTTGATAGCAACCCCATCAATCAATGGAAAACCAATGCCAACTCTCTGCTCACATTTGTTTCTGATCTACTACCCGTCGCTGTATCTCCGCCCCCCCACCCGTCTCTGTATCTCCGCCCTCCCACCCGTCTCTGTATCTCCGCCCTCCCACCCATCGCTGTATCTCCGCCC
>JACXGK010009930.1:0-19008 GCA_016801125.1 Novumbra hubbsi
ATCCTCCCATCACACAACACCAAGACAGTCAAGACAAAACACCCAAATCCTCCCATCACCCTAACCTGTCAATAACATATTGATAGATATGAACCCCTAACCTGTCAATAACATATTGATAGATATGAACCCCTAACCTGTCAATAACATATTGATAGATATGAACCCCTAACCTGTCAATAACATATTGATAGATATGAACCCCTAACCTGTCAATAACAAGTTGATAGATATGAACCCCTAACCTGTCAATTACTCCCTGATAGATTTGAACCCCTGATAGATATGAAGCTCAGTAATTGAACTTGCCTAAAACCCTGTTGTAGCCGCTATAACGCTAAGCATTTGTAGAAAATTATGTATAACATGCAGAAAATGTAATACCCTTTTAATAACTTATTGTAACTTCAAGAACTCTATTTTTCTTGTGTTTCCAGGATGGTGTCCTGGTGGATGAGTTTGGTCTGCCACAGATCCCTGCTAGTTAGGCCTGGAAAAGAAAAACAATTACTGCACTACTGTACAAGAAACCTTTTATATTTAGAGTGACATTTATGCATTACAACAGTATAAGAAGAGGATTACTACAGTATTACCATTATTACCACTGGTTAGTACTGTAGTGTTGATGCTTTATTGGTATGGAGTTCTTACTACTACAATGCTATTGTGTGGGCTTGTGAGATACCAGAAACCCAGCTCCCTCGTAGAGTCATTTCGAGCGTCGTTGTTTGTTGTCAAGACAAATCTTTGACCATGTGTGAGAGAGTGTTGACATGATAGCACCATCAGGCTAACATAGTAACATATTGCCAGTTAGTATTGTCCTGTACAGTGTTCATAAGCCTGTTCTACATCAGTGTGTTGTGTAAGATGGCTGAACCGAATCCACTGGTCCAAATATTAACATTTAGCTACTAACTCATCAAGTCTGGGTCGACTTGCTGTCTGCCTGTAAAATGTCTGTTGGTCATTTCAAACGAGTTTAATAAATTATGCATTTTGAAGGACTGCTAGATATGTTTGTATCATGTTTAATCAAGGTTTACTCTAATGAAAATCATTTTGCTTTATTTTCATGGTTATTTTTCTGGTTGAATGTTCTGCCTTCTGTCTAGTGGGCTAGTCTGCCTTCTATCTGGTGGGCTAGTCTGCCTTCTGTCTAGTGGGCTAGTCTGCCTTCTGTCTAGTGGGCTAGTCTGCCTTCTGTCTGGTGGGCTAGTCTGCCTTCTGTCTGGTGGGCTAGTCTGCTTTCTGTCTAATGGACTAGTCTGCCTTCTGTCTGGTGGGCTAGTCTGCCTTCTGTCTGTGGGCTAGTCTGCCTTCTGTCTGGTGGGCTAGTCTGCCTTCTGTCTGTGGGCTAGTCTGCCTTCTGTCTGGTGGGCTAGTCTGCCTTCTGTCTGGTGGGCTAGTCTGCCTTCTGTCTGGTGGGCTAGTCTGCCTTCTGTCTGGTGGGCTAGTCTGCCTTCTGTCTGTGGGCTAGTCTGCCTTCTGTCTGGTGGGCTAGTCTGCCTTCTGTCTGGTGGGCTAGTCTGCCTTCTGTCTGGTGGGCTAGTCTGCCTTCTGTCTGGGTGGCTAGTCTCCTATCTGGCTCTCGGGTTGGCTGTCTATTCAGACATTTCTCTGTAGCCATTATGACTCCGATGAAATATCCTCATTAACAACTCCAACATTGTGTCTTACTGAACCTGTCTGTCTGACTGTCTCACTGTATCTGTCTGTTTGTCTTGTCGTACTTGTTATTTCAGCGTGGTGTTTTCTGTGATTCCTCTTGGCTGTCAATGTCAGATGTGAGTTCATTGTTAAAGAGGTGTTGTCGCCATTCCAATTGGCTCTGGTGGGGACATCTGTGGCCACTGGGAAGCTGGAAGGTTTTTGTTCATGTGAACTCAAACATGAATATAACTATGTTACAGTTAGAAATTCCTTATGAAAGACCCATGTGAGATGTTATATATTTATAAAGGAATTTTTAGGCCATTTGTCAAAACCATTCTTAATTAAAATAATTTACATTTGTTTTATACGTTTCAATAGGAATGAATTGGGCCAATCAGACGGGAAATAAAAACAACAATACCATAATGTGAAGAAAAGTCTGAGGATTTTTTGCAGAAACATCCATCAACCTTGATATCTTTCTATAACTTATTATTTGTCAGCATATCTTTCTTCAACTACATCAAGTAATAATAAGCTGCATAGTATTCATGTATCATTTTAAAAGATCATGTAACTTTATTTGTGATTTTAAAAAGTACGAGGCAACATCCACAACTTTTCCCAGCAAATGTTGTCGACTATTCCATTCCAATATGCTTTTACATGAGGAATCGATAGCATATCATTAAGAAATAAAGAACGCTTTCAGTGAGATAATATAATTCGTTACAACTAGAAAATAAGATCAACCAAGTAAGATCAGTTTTTCCCCTCAAACTCGATTTCGTTTTAACTGCAACATGTTTGCCCGAGAACTCGATGACGTAGTCGAGTCAAACATGTGACGGGTCTGACATTTTCCTGTGTATCCGGAAGCATCACATCGGTGGATGTTCCGTTCCCACTCGTGCCAAGTTGGAGTCACATAGCTATATAAACCGCTTTGTGAAATGGCGGAGAATACTGTAACGGTGACTGTTGCTTACGGTAAAGCCAACGCCTTGCTTTGATTGTTTAAGTTCATTATAGTATTTGTCCTCGTGAAACAAATACAGAGCAAAGGTATAATGGTGGTAGTGTTTTCCGGAGAGTCAGGGTCTACCCATCAGGAGAGATTGCTAATTAACCAGCTAACTACACAGCTAAGTAGTTGTCAGACCTAGTGGATAACTAGCTATGTACCTTATTTTATTTAGACAATATTATATCGTTAGCAAACGGTCTTCTGCGTCTGTTCCACATCATGCAGGTTCTACAAAACACAGCATCACGGTAACGCGGCAAGATGGAAATGAACCGGCGCTGAAAGACCTGTCTGAGGCTCTCGTTCAGGCCACCGGTGTCCCTGCACCGGCACAGAAATTAATCTTTAAAGGTAGAGTAACAACCCGAAGGCGGAATTTCAAAGCCAAAAATAGGGTCCTTCAAAAAAATAACTAGCAGAATAAATTCACCTAGATGGTAAGATTCCTGTATAAACGTGTCAGTTTGTCACATTCTGGTAAAAAAAAAAAAAATGTGGAACTACTCGGTGTTTGTAGAAAGTCTAGCACTCAAAACCAGCCGATTAAAAGTTGTATTGGTGCATTCCTATTACTTACAGAGCCCCCCATGTTTCTGTCCGGAGCTAAGGGATTGTCAAGGGAAAATACAACTTTGCAATCCATTGACATAGTTTAGATGTGCTGAGCCAACCTTCCATGATTGAACCATGTTCTGAGGCTTTACTGTAACCCAGCGGAGTTCCCCATGGGAGCATGCATGTCCTGCCGCTCACCTTCACCGTCACGCATGTTCTGTCCGGCCTTTCAGGGAAGTCACTGAAGGAGATGGACGAAAGTCTGTCCAGCTACGGAATCAAACAGGGATGTAAACTCATGATGATTGGAAAGCGGGTAAGACCTTTGTCTTATTGTTTTACTTTCAATTATATATATTTTTTAAACCGATCTAGGAGATGCATTTCAAAGTACTTAGGTCTTTTAAAAAGTAGTTACTGAATCGGAGGTTTGTGTGTCTTGTATGGTTTTGTGTATTTACAGAACAGTCCAGAGGAAGAGTCAGAGTTGAAAAAGTTAAAAGACATTGAGAAGTCAGTTGAACAGACGGCCAAAAAGCTGGAGAAGGTGGATGGAGAGCTGACTGGTCTGAAGAACGTACGTGTTCACAGGTCCAAGTGCCCCATCCAGGGGGAAATTCAGGAGTTCACCATTACCTTCTGGATGGGTGTGAAAATGTGTAAAATAGCCCAAAAAAGAGATCAATGTGTCCTTGTCGAAACAGTGAGTGAGGCCTGATGTCTTGTTGGCAGTGTAACATTGTTGGCAGTGTAACATTGTTGGCAGTGTAACATTGTTGGCAGTGTAACATTGTTGGCAGTGTAACATTGTTGGCAGTGTAACATTGTTGGCAGTGTAACATTGTTGGCAGTGTAACATTGATGGCCTACCTGTAATGATGGCCTACCTTTATTAATAATCTGTAGATCAGTCATCCATAGATTATTTAGAGATCTATTCTACTAGTCATCCTTAGATTATCAAAAAATCTATTCTACCAGTCATCCTTATATTATCTAAAGATCTATTCTACCAGTCTTCCTGAGATTATTTAAAGATCTATTCTACCAGTCTTCCTTAGATTATCTAAAGATTTATTATACCAGTAATCCTGATATTATCTAAAGATCCATTATACCAGTCATCCTTAGATTGTCTAAAAAAAACGATTCTACCGGTCATCTAGAGATCTATTTTACTAGTCTTGTTAGTCTTGAAGAATGTTAATTTGGAGGTGTTTTAATAGCGTGTGTTCTGCAGGGGTTCCTTGCTAAGGACCTACAGGCTGAGGCTCTGGGGAAACTGGACCACAGAGTGAAGGTTGCATCAGAACAGTTCATGAAGATTCTGGAGCAGGTGGACTCGATGGTAAAAATACAGTATAGTATAAAGTCTAAAACTACCGTTTTTTTTCAATGTCCGACACTCTCAAAAGAAATACATTTGAAATGAGAAAATATAAATATAAATTCTATATAGAAAAGTTATTGTGTTGGTTAAAATTTCATATTTGCAGTATTGTTCACATTTTTATGGATGTTTTTTCATGGCCATCTTCCATGATACATTAAAACGTCAATAAGTTCAAAGATTGCTACAATGTAATATATTTTCTTCAGCTTTTTGAATTAAAAATATTTAATAAATATTTAAGTATTCATCTCTTTACACCCTGTTCCCGACACAATTGTTTGTCATTATCGCTACTGTTCAGAAAATGTGATAGAATTATAATAATGAACAGGTTTTCAGTTATTTTATATTCTAAATTAACTCTTTGTTTGCAACGTGGGACTTTCGGCTGGAATGTCCTTTTGCTAGTGTATGGATGACTTGGCTTTAATAATAGCAGTGACATCCTCTTAGTGTGGGCTATCATTCAATCGCTTTGTAATAGCAGCTATTATTGTAACAACACATTGCCTATATCACTAAGCATGCATTATTTGAATTTAGTGTTGACTAGGCTTTCTGGAACCGGCACAAACCGGTTCTTACAGCTCACCATGTTTCAGTTGATTTCAATTGTTTATGTTCTTTAGTTTTTTCATATTACTGACCAACACTAGGAGTTCAATTGAGGATATTACTATTAGGATAAGTTATATAACATAATATATAACATAAACTATCAAAAATGTAATTATTCACATGTTTAATTGTCATTGACCTCTTCTCTGGTCAGGTGTTCTGGTACCACAGGTCTAACTGTTACAGACCTCTTCTCTGGTCAGGTGTTCTGGTACCACAGGTCTAACTGTTACAGACCTCTTCTCTGGTCAGGTGTTCTGGTACCACAGGTCTAACTGTTACAGACCTCTTCTCTGGTCAGGTGTTCTGGTACCACAGGTCTAACTGTTACAGACCTCTTCTCTGGTCAGGTGTTCTGGTACCACAGGCTTACCAGGTGAACCATTGCCAGCAGGGCCACCCTCCTCCCCTCCTTTTGTGTGATTACACAATCAAACAGCTGTCTTATGTTAACAGACGTTACCAGACAACTTTAGTGACTGTCGGATGAAGAAGAAGGGCCTAGTAAAAACAGTTCAGGTGAGTCTGTGTTCCATTCCGAATTGGCTTATTCCGTGCGATCCTCACTAGCTGTTAATTCTGTGCAATCCTCACTAGATGCTTATTCCGTGCGATCCTCACTAGATGCTTATTCCGTCTGTGAATAATCTGTAGCACCAGAGAGAATGTAATCCTGATACATGGGTCTTCCTCCTCCTCCTTCAGGGGTTCCTGGCTCAGTGTGACAAGATAGAAGCAGGGATATCAGACCACCTGGCTAAGATCCAGTCCAAGAACATGGCCCTGGCTGATACTTAGAGATCTACTGGATCACCATCTGGGATCTCTGACTATGTCCATCCCTCTGCTGCCCACCAGTGGATCTCTCTCACTGTCTCTCTGTCTCTCTCACTGTCTCTCTGTTTCTATATCTTTCACTAACTCTCTCACTGTCTCTATCTTCTGTGACCTCTAGTGTATATCTCTCTGCTATGACCTTTGGTCTCTCTGTTGTGACCTCTAGTGCCTATTTCTCTCTGCTGTGACCTCGGGTGTCTCTCCGTCTCTGCTGTGACCTCTGGTCTCGATCTCACTCTGCTGTGACCTCTGGTCTCGATCTCACTCTGCTGTGACCTCTGGTGTCTCTCTATCTGCTGTGACCTCTGGTCTCCATGTCATTCTGCTGTGACCTTGGGTCTCGATCTCACACTGCTGTGACCACTGGTCTCGATTTCACACTACTGTGACCGCTGGTCTCTCACTCTCTCTGCTGTGACCGCTGGTCTCTCACTCTCTCTGCTGTGACCGCTGGTCTCTCACTCTCTGCTGTGACCACTGGTCTCTCACTCTCTCTGCTGTGACCGCTGGTCTCTCACTCTCTGCTGTGACCACTGGTCTCTCACTCTCTGCTGGACCGCTGGTCTCAAACTCTCTGCTGTGACCGCTGGTCTCTCACTCTCTGCTGTGACCGCTGGTCTCTCACTCTCTGCTGTGACCACTGGTCTCTCACTCTCTGCTGTGACCACTGGTCTCTCACTCTCTGCTGTGATTTCTATTTCTTCTCTTTCTGCTGTGACCTCTGTTCCTTCTCTCTCTGCTGTGACCTGACCTCTTAGCTCTTTCAGCTGTGACCTTTGATCTCTCCATGGTTTGTGACACTTCTTGCTTTCATCCTCTACTTCTAACCAGGGGTGGACTCAGGTTAGAAATAGAGTACAACTAATGACCAGGTAGAAAAAAAACCCAGAGGTTTTTGGTCCATTCATATGGCCTTTTCCTGATTCACTTGCTGCTCTTATTCTAGCGTTCTCTGGTACCCCAATGGCATTCTGGGCCACACAAGGGCACTGAAAAGGGAATATTATGGAGCGGTTGTAGTGTATTTATTGACATGGGAACATAGCTCCCTTATTGTGACTTAAGAGCTGATTGTACCGAGTGACTGCTGAGGAGAGAGCAGTCGCTGGAGAATGTCCCTTGTCTGGTTCTCAGGGACACCTGACATGGTGCTCTGTGTGTGTGTGTGTCTGTCTGTGTGTCTGTCTGTGTGTGTGTCTGTGTGTGTGTCTGTCTGTGTTCCCGGTCAACACGTGAGGACCTGAGAAGTTGGATGATTGTGGATGTTTGGATCCATTGAGGACTGCGGAACTGTGAGGTCACTACCGGTCAGAATGGGTCTGTTGTTCCCAATGGGAGTCAATCATACTATCAGAGATGTCCACAGGTGTGACACCAGCAGGTAATGTCATTACTGTTCACACTGACTGTCAGATGGATGACCGCCCCTCCTGGCAGGCTGGAAGACACGCGTCGCGTGTCATGAACTGTCTCGTGTCATGAACTGTCTCGTGTGTTGTATCGAATAAAACGTGTGAGGAATGATGTCACATTGTGTTGTGTTTAATAAGATTTGTGAAGAATGTCGTTGTGTTGTGCGAAATAAAAACGTTGTGCCACAAATTTTTATAGAAATTTATTTCAGATTTTGTTTTTGTTAATTGCCACGATACATATATATATATTTATATATTAATCCATGGCCGTGGATGTGCTGGCCTATTCATCCTCTATTCCTCTTTCCGGAGTCTGCACATTAAATGAAATGACAATCAGAATCATAACTGCTATTCCCACATGACTCTTTATTGACTAGCAGTGTTATAAATGTTTGTGTGCATTTCTATTCTTTAATCTCTAACATCGGTCTGGGGTGTTGTTGGCTGGCTGTACAGTCCGCTGGCTCTTCACCAGGCCAGAAGGTTTCAGATCGTTTCCGGCCAGAGAGAATTATATGGCTGATGAGGGACCAGCCTTGGGTAAGCAGACGTATGGATGGACAGTGTCCACAGCTGGTTGATGACGTGACTCTTGGCTGTTTCTGTTCTGTGAGCAGAATGACTCTGATTGAACCCTGGGTTAGGATTGTTTATTACAACACCATTCGGTGCAGCTGCATGGATTTTAACTACTAAACTGTGAAACTGATTACTGTCAAAGAGTGTACCAGAGTGACTGTTTTAAGTTGCGATTTTCCTAAGCAATGCGTTTCAACTGCCATACCCTAAACAAGTGTTTCTGCTAAGAACCGAGTTTTGCAAATATCTGAACCAGTGTTGTGTGAATCAGCACCTTTGATCAGATGTTTTAGGAACACCATTTGAATATTTCCACACCTCCTTCCTGAGAGCAAACGAGCTGCAATAAGACAGGTGAATTACCAAGCCTTGCACAACAATTTGAAAATAGCACAGCTGTGGCTTTAACAGGTTGAAATTGCATATGAACAGTCATCATAAAATAGCATGTCCATAACAGTAGGAGTACAGAGACCCTAGACAACCAGGTTTAGGGAAGTTCCCAACCAAAGACCATCATTGATCATTCAGTACAAGGACAGACACAGCATCGGGATAGACACAGCCCTACATGGAGTTAAACCAGTGGGCTAGGGGTTAAGGTCTAGTCATCCTTGTCCTTAGCCCCATGCTTGAGGATTCGTGTGAACTGGACGTAGCTGAAGTTGCCAGTCTTATCGATTGGAGCCTCCCTGAACAACTCATCCACATCCTCGTCTGTGAAGCGATCACCCATGGTAGTGAGCAGCTCACGCAGATAGTCCTCATGGATCACCCCTGCAGAGGGAATACCCATCACTGACTGTAGATATGGATTATACAGTCATGTGGAAACATCAGGACACCATGAAATGTTTAGTTATTTATACTTTCAAACAATATCTATAGATAAAGGTGATTTAATTGAACCACAAACAATGACATTTTAGCCATGATATCACTTATTTAACAAAAGATTTAAAAGATGCCATTTCCTATTCACTACTACTGTTATTTAAATTTTTCACTTAGATTTTTGGTGTGAGTTTGAATCTAGCCATAAATCGGTTGGTGACTTTGGTTTTTATTGACCATTGTTATGTTGTTTTGTTCTCAACAGATGTAATGTAACGCAATGTAAGGTAAAGATTTAGATCTTGTATTTCATCGAGACCTGATGGGTGATTTAAGTATTCTCTTAATTCTTTTGAGAAGTGTGTTTATTTAAAATATTAGATACTAAAGATAATTGATTTAATAGTACCTGCCAAGGGATTGCATAATTCTTCGTAGTCCCTAGAGACAGGGTGCAACTATCCATTACTGACCCAACTCCTTTAACCACTAGTCTGTCTGCTACCCTGTTCTGCCATTTTGTTTACACCCACTACGACATGTTTAGAGGTCAGCATCACGTCTAATCCTTGAACTGGGTGTGTTGCCGTTTGACCCACCTGTGCCCTCCTCATCAAAGCAGGCAAAGGCGTTGCGAATGACATCCTCAGGGTCGGTGCCGTTCAACTTCTCTCCAAACATGGTGAGGAACATGGTGAAGTTGATGGGCCCAGGAGCTTCGTTCATCATGGCCTCCAGGTACTCATCGCTTGGGTTCTTCCCTGGGACAGAGCAGAAACACACAAGGGTGGGTTCTTTCCTGGAACAGACCAATGACAGACCAGGGACACACAAGAGTGGGTTCTTTCCTGGAACAGACCAATGACAGACCAGGGACACACAAGGGTGGGTTCTTTCCTGGAACAGACCAGCTCTGACTTCCAGAATTTTAAATTTCAAAATTATAACGACTGCTGGGTTAAAGTGAAGACTGTCCTTTGATTTCTCGGTAATGTCCTCCATATTAGTAACCATATTGGTGAAAACATGTATAAATGACACCAGGTCTTGTACACCCCACCTTCAGGAAACCACTAGTATAATTAACATCTTCTTCCGACAAATGAAGGATTTACAAATCTGATATGGCACTTCACCCAACATTAGTCCATCCCTGGACAAAAGGTTTGGTTCTGGTTTGGGGTTAAGGTGAGGTCAGGGGGTAAGGGATTGGAGATTAGGGAAGGTATTGGGGTCATGTGACGGAGAGGGCCGTGGTTACCTAGTGAAGCCAGCATGTCGTGGAGGTCCTCTTTGTCGATGAAGCCGTCGCGGTTCTGGTCGATCATGTTGAAGGCCTCCTTGAACTCCTGGATCTGGGACTGGTCGAACATGGCGAACACGTTGGACGTGGCCCTCTGGGGGCGTTTCTTGGTGGTCTTCCCCTTCGCCCGCTTACTGGACATGATGGTGGTCGGGTGGAGCCTGGCACACAGTAGAGAACCTATTATCTTAATGGTGGTTGGGTGGAGCCTGGCACACAGTAGAGAACCTATTATCTTAATGGTGGTTGGGTGGAGCCTGGCACACAGTGGAGAACCTATTGTCTTAATGGTGGTTGGGTGGAGCCTGGCACACAGTGGAGAACCTATTATCTTAATGGTGGTTGGGTGGAGCCTGACAGACACAGTGGAGAACCTATTATCTTAGCCGCCATCCGTATCTTGTGCACCAGGGCTAAGTGCTCTAGGGCTAAGTGCAGCGGGGCTAAGTGCAGTGGGGCTATGATCTGTGTCCCCCAACTGCTCCCTGTTTGATATTACACCACAATTGGGTTGGTAACAGTTTAGAACAGTGATATGACTTCACCTGCAATGCAGGAAGTGTGTGGGTGGTCTCTAAGTATAACACATCCTCTCCGCCTTAAATATAGACTGCCTAAGCAAACATGCATTTTAAGTGACAAACTGGTTGACTTGAATACTGATCGCTGATTGGTTGATAGCCACGGTATATGAGACCGTATCCGGGTCGTGACATCAAAGCACTGATTATCGCCAGAAGGCCACGCGTTTGCGTAATATCGCCAATTTAAGACGGCTAAGCTCCGCGTCCAGGAACTCCGCAATGCCTTGTGCATATGAATAGCTCTTAGCCTCGGTACACTGACCATACACCACACCCCCTAATTAAATTACCTACAGAGTACACTAGGCATCCATGATTTTGCATGTCACAACAACCAATTACATAATCAATTGCGTTACGTTGAAGCAAACCATTCAATTATCACGCTCATTGCTTATAAGCGGCGGAAGTTGCTAACGTTAGATTGAGCTTCTTAGGTAGATGCTTTTTTATATAGTCTATTATAGCCACGGGACTCATCTGTTTAGATCCAGCTAGGAAGTATAATTCTACACACGAGAATGTCACTGACAAAAACACATTAAACATGTTAAACGCCGCTGAAATGTAACGATGATAAAGCCATACCTTTTTAGAAAACAGTTTGTTTCGGTAAAAACGAGGCAACGTAGTCCGTCCCGAGCCAGACAGTGAGCTGTTTTCTTCTAAACCCTGTCCAATCACAGAGCGAGCTGGACCGGACAGAAGGGCTGGAATATTCCATCCGACACCTGTGTGCTATGAACAAAATTATCTTGAGCAAATTCGGAAAGAGTCTGCTTTTCGCTTCCAAAGTAAAAGTCCTAAGTCAAACTGATGCAGGACATAACTTGCAGGACATAACTTAAGTAATTATGGTACTAGGTAACACAGAAAAATAAAATGCATTTGACATTTGAGTCATTGAGTCGCTAAATTACTATAGAATGGTACTGTCGGGCCGTTCAGAAAGAAGTTAATGATTTAATTTAGGATATTTTACCTTGTAC
This sequence comes from Novumbra hubbsi, assembly GCA_016801125.1. Lineage (NCBI taxonomy): Eukaryota > Metazoa > Chordata > Actinopteri > Esociformes > Umbridae > Novumbra > Novumbra hubbsi. Next base: position 11,797 of record JACXGK010009930.1, read on the forward strand.
ATAAATTACATCTGAGAAACACAGTACTGTGGCACAAGCATTTATGCATTAGCAGCCTGACTTGATCCCAAAATCGTTAACTACGGAGCAATGTGAACAGGTGTACATGTTCAGTTTCACCACTTGGTGGCACCGACCGATTCTTTTTAAAATAGGAAACATTATGTTACACCTGATTGCGATGTTGTGACTATTTCTTTTCATGTACGACTTTACAAACCCCACTGTGTGAGATGCTCATATTTTCTGTGTGTTCATTTTAAAAATGAACGGAGCAGCAGTTGTCTTACTTACGCCCGATTTTACCCGAAGCCTGCAGTTCGCTGCCTGTCCGAACTGTGCCTATAATCTCCATCCTCTTTTTGTCTCCGGGTCTCAAAAGTTTCTAGCCGCACGTGCACGAGAACGACCCTGCCGCGTCCAGATAACGTCTCCCACTCCGGTGTAGGCACATGCGCATTTCGATACATATATATATATATATATGGACCTGCGGAATTAGCATTCTGTGTTCCGTGGTACTATATTGGCATTTTACTGGTTTCTAGGTCAAGCGTGCTGTGATTGAGGACACGCATGTACTGTGGGCCCTGTGTTAGTTAACCGCCTGACTCGTCCTCCTCAATCACTGCCGACACAACAATCCGGTCGTCAATCGCCCGTTCCGATGGCCAACTGCCATCTGTCACTCAAACTGTATGCAGAAGGAATTGAGACTCTACTTTCCTGGTTCCCTCTCTCCATATCTTTACCTCCCCCGCTCCCCCGGGCTATATTTACCTCCCCCATGGTGGTCCCTTAAAAGGACCTGACGGTGTCTTTAGCATTCTGCCGAGTGGCAGACATTATTTTTGACCCGTGGCTGCTGCCTGTTTCGTCCCCCCGGCGGTCCGCACTGCCTGCCTGCTTCAGGACGAGCTTTGGATACTTTGGGAGTTGGCGTCCTTTTTCTGTCACTTTGCAACAACAACGATTTTGCCTTTTGGTGAGTCACAAGTTACTTCATTATTATGTTTTTGTACAGTATGTTGAAACACAAACATTCATTTGGATATACTGGTAAACTTTATATTAGTAGGCCTATACTCAGGCTATTACGGTCTTTAGTAACTTAGACCTATATATATATACACATATATATTTCCATCATTTATATTGATCTATGTTAACCTAGGTACATTTACATAATTTATATTCGTATTTATAAACCTAGTTACATATACATAATCTGTATTTATTAATGTTACGTTTACGTAATTTATAGGTACGTTTACGTAATTTATATTTATCTTTATTAACCTAGCTACGTATTCGTCATATATATGAATCAATGTTAAACAAGGTACATATACATACTTGATATTTATCTGTATTAACCTAGCTACATACACATTATATGCTGATGTCACCTTTACTAGTCTTCCTTTAGCTGTATATCTTTATTTGATAACCTATAACACTCCTCAGGAAACTAACTAACCTCTTAATAGATTAATGAAATTGAACATCTGTCATAAGCTAACTGCTGGCTAACATCTTCAGACGTCTTAATGCATTTAACCTTCACATGACTGGGTGAACAGTTGCATGGTTACCTAATGTTACAATTAGTGCCTGTTGCCTACTGTATGTCATGTGACACAACATCATAATTAATATCTATACATGACTAGGTAGACCTTTTCCAATATCATGTGACATGACCTGGAGAAAATAAACCTCTTGCTAGGAACACAAACCTACCCAGGATCACATACTTATTGCACAGAGCATAGACCTACCTGGGAACACAGACTCACTGCCCAGAGTATAGACCTACCCAGGAACACAGACCTACTGCTCAGAGTAACGACCTACCCAGGAACGCAGACCTACTGCTCAGAGTATGGACCTACCCAGGAACACAGACCTACTGCTCAGGACATAGACCTACTCAGGAACACAGACCTACTGCTCAGGGCATAGACCTACCCAGGAACACAGACCTACTGCTCAGAGTATCGACCTACCCAGGAACACAGACCTACTGCTCAGGGCATAGACCTACCCAGGAACACAGACCTACTGCTCAGAGTATAGACCTACCAAGGAACACAGACCTACTGCTCAGAGTATCGACCTACCCAGGAACACAGACCTACTGCTCAGGGCATATACCTACCCAGGAACACAGACCTACTGCTCAGGGCATAGACCTACCCAGGAACACAGACCTACACACTGTATATCCATAGCCTGGTCATGACACCTCCTGTGGCTCCTTCTGTCTAGTGTCCGTCTGACTGAAAACTAGCATTAATTAACTGCTCTCAGATAGAGAATACAGCAACACTTTAATATCTAGTCTCAGATAGAGAATACAGCAACACTTTAATATCTAGTCTCAGATAGAGAATACAGCAACACTTTAATATCTAGTTTCAGATAAAGAATACAGCAACACTTAAATATCTAGTCTCAGATAGAGAATACAGTAACACTTTAATATCTAGTCTCAGATAGAGAATACAGTAACACTTTAATATCTAGTCTCAGATTGAGAATACAGCAACACTTTAATGTCTAGTCTCAGATAGTGACGACAGAAACACTTTAATGTCTAGTCTCAGATAGAGAAGACAGGAACACTTTAAGTCTCGGATAGAGAATGCATACAGTAACGAAGAGAATACAATAACTCTTCTACTGAAATGTTACTATAATTAACTGTAACACTTCAGTAGAAGATCCTTGTAGACGAGTTGATATATTTAGATGAACTGTGTTGAAGACATGATTCTATTACCTCACAATTATTCTAACAGCTTTCCATTTTTAACCTACCGAAGCACTAACTTGTAATGATTAGTCTTACCCTCCTAACGTTTAATTCTAAATACTTCAAAATAGTGTCTAATTATAATAATAATATTTAGTATTCATACTATTTAATCCTGAGCTGACATATCTTACTAAAAAGTTCAACTAAGCCGACTTAAACTCTTCCTGACTAAAACGCGATTCCATGTTAACCATAATCAAATCAACTTACGGACTTTATTCACCGTAGAGGTGGATATTATAGGCAATAAGGACGTAGTGTTGCGAGGCGAGGAGCCTCATGTCTGAATCGAGAGCCCAGGAGCTTCAGCCAGTCAAGATGTCTGGATCGGTCTATGCGAAGCAGCGTTACAGTAAGAAGAAATGCAGCCAGAAGCAGCAAAGCCACTATGAGAGCCTCAGCCATCACAGCTCTCGCTCCTGTGTTAGCCAGCAGTCATACGCTGCACACGACAGCAGCCACACCGTCAGCACCACAGGGTAAGAACAGGTGGAGGAGAGGTGTGGTGAATGGACAGGAAAGGAGGGTACATAATGTGTCTTAATCAACGGTAGTCAAGACAACATAGCGTCTCTGCTGCTCCTCTATCATTTACGAATATTATTAACTACTATACTGGCTGAAGCAGTTTTTCCTGCGGTTATGTAACTGTAGCAGTATGTCTATAACAGTGTTGCAGAGTGACTAACTATTATGGAGTGACTGTAACAGTGTTTAAGTCTATGGAAGTCTTTATGTGGTGGAGTGACTGTAACTGTATTTATATCTATAAAAGTCTTTATGCGGGGAAGTGACTGTCTTAGCGTGGTAAAGTGACCTTAACAGTATTTATGTAAATAACAGTTTTTATGTTGTGGAGTGACTTTTACAGTCTTAGTGTGGTGAAGTGGCTGCAAGGGGGTTTACGTCTATAGCAGTCTTTATGTGGGGGAGTGACTGCAAGGGGGTTTACGTCTATAGCAGTCTTTATGTGGGGGAGTGACTGCAAGGTGGTTTACGTCTATAGCAGTCTTTATGTGGGGGAGTGACTGCAAGGGGGTTTACGTCTATAGCAGTCTTAATGTGTTGGAGTGACTGCAAGGGGGTTTACAGTCTATAGCAGTCTTAATGTGATGGAGTGACTGCATGGGGGTTTACGTCTATAGCAGTCTTTATGTGGGGGAGTGACTGCAAGAAGGTTTACGTCTATAGCAGTCTATATGTGGGGGAGTGACTGCAAGGGGGTTTATGTCTATAGCAGTTTTTATGTGGGGAAGTGACTCTAACAGTTTTAGTGTGCTGGAATAACTGGAACAGTCTTAGAGTGGTGGAGTGACTGTAACACTATATATGTCTAATGCAGTCTTTATGTGACTGTAACACTATATATGTCTAATGCAGTCTTCATGTGACTGTAACACTACATATGTCTAATGCAGTCTTTATGTGACTGTAACACTATATATGTCTAATGCAGTCTTTATGTGACTGTAACACTATATATGTCTAATGACGGTCTTTATGTGACTGTAACACTATATATGTCTAATGCAGTCTTTAGGTGACTGTAACACTATGTATGTCTAATGCAGTCTTCATGTGACTGTAACATGTCTAATTGCAGGTTACGTAGACATGGATTAATCCTAGTCTAGGACAAAAAAATCAAGATGAAAAGTCTATTAGACTTGTTGTTTTAGTCCTAAACTAGGCTTAATCTGTCTGCCAAATTGGCCCCTAGTGTTGTGCAGTGACTAATAACCTATGTGACTGTCTTTTACTATGTTGTGTTGCCAGTACAATGTTACTAATAGCTGAATGATTGAGATATGTTGGAGACTGTACATGTTATGTTGGAGAGATGCTGTAAATTGAACTTTTAAAACCCTTATATATCTATGACAATTCAAAAAGCGCACCTGTTACATTTCTATTCATATCTCCAGAAGAGTTAAAGATAGAATCCGTTTTTTTTCGCGTTGTAGAGGACAGTTTGCCAAAAAGAATGACGTGTCGTTTGTGTATTTTGGTAAAGGAGAATTCCAAATCTCCAATCTTCCAAATCTCGACCAAAAAATAAAAAAATGATTTTCACCTGTTACATTTCGATTCATATCTCCGGACATGTTAGAGATAGAAGCCTACGGTTCTTTACATGTTGTAGGGGAGAGTCTGATGCGCCGAATACCATGTCGTTTGTCTATTTCTGTAAAGCATAAACCTTCCAAATCTTGACCACAGAAACACTGTTTTTCATGATTTCATAGAAAAAACTATACATTTTTTCAGGGGTTAATCTGATCAGAATTTCATCTCATTTTCGATTTTTTCATTAAATGATCCATCACACTGATATAGGGATCCAAAATTGACAATTTTGGTTGATTTTATACAATTTCCGGAAGCAATAATGCAGATTACTTGTATATTATGTTACATGTTCAAACAATACATTTTTGTTTGTGGTTCTGAACCCCTGGGGATGTCCATGTGACATAATCAGCCTTACCTATTGGAGAGTACTTTGAGCTTCTCAATAAAAGCAACTACATGTCAACAATCGTTTTTTGTATTCTCTTCTCACATTGTTACTAATAAACTCATTAAGTCTTCTCAAACAATGTTATCTATTCATCCTTCTTCAAGTTATGGGTTTTCAGAGTCCAAAATATAAAGGACATCATTCTAAATCAAAGGATGACCTCCTGAGAGGTCAAAAGGTCAAGGTTCTGCCAGGCAGATTTTGGGGTCCCAAATGACCCATAGACCTTAGATCAAAATATTGTTGTTGTAGAAAGAAAGCTTTACATTGTAAAAATGTTGTAAACTGAGGGCTTCGTATTGGAGACATTGTTTTACTGTTCATTTATGTAAAGTATGCTGAGTACATATTTACAGTAGGCGAAAGGTTCAGGAAGATAACTCAATTTGATCTTCTGCAAGCTTGAAGCCAAAGATATTAAGTGAGCTGGGCTATATCTGTCTATGTAACTCCTCTGTCTGTATGGTCCTTAAGACCCTGTAACTCCTCTCTCCGAATCCTATATCACTAGGACCCTGTATTACACTACCTTACACTTTGTTAACAAGTTGTAAAGCGCTCTATATCTGTCTATGACTCTGCCTCATTTTCTCTGAATCTTTCTCTTCCTTTCTCCCTGACTCTTTCTTTCTCTGTTCTAAATGTCCCTGTCTGACTCTTTTTCTCGCTGTCTCTTCCCTCTTCCCCCCGCGTTAGAGTGCAGCAGAGTTTTGTCCAATTAAAGAAGGGGTCAGAGTTCATATCGAGCCAGCTGCTGCCGCCTCGAGTCAAAAAGTACCTGGCCATGGACCCTGACACTCACGAGCTCGTCGGATACGTTGTTCCTGTCTTCAGGACTAGGTGGTCAACAAACACTGTGACATGAGTTTCAACAGTGTGTCTGTTGCTGTGTCTATCTATCTATCTGTCTATCTATCTATCTATCCATCTATCCATGAGTTTGCGCAGCGTGTCTGTTGTTGTGTCTTCAGCCATGAGTTAGCCCTTAGTTTGATCAGTTTGTCTGTTGTTGTGTCTTCAGCTATTGGTTTGAACAGTGTGTCTGTTGTGTGTGTGTTGTTGTGTCTTTACCCATGAGTTTGCCCTTAGTTTGAACAGTTTGCCTGTTGTTGTGTCTTCAGCCATGAGTTTGCCCGGGGCTTAGTGGAGGTCCAGGAGGAAGTAAAAGAGGAGAGTTTGGGCCAAGTTGCCATGAGAAACCTGTTCTCCCAGAAGACCAGCTCCATGGAGATGGTCACCGTGGAGAAGAAGAGCCGAAAGAAGGAAATTAGGGAGTCAGCGGAACGCGTGCAGCTCAGCAAGAAGGTCATTACTATCCATCTATCTATATTTCTATGATTCTACCTATCTATCATCCATTTATCTATGTATATATCTGTATATATGTCTATCATATCAATGAATCATCCATGTATTTATTAATCTGTTCTATCTATGTGTCTGTCCATCCATCTGAGTGTGACCATCCCATTTGATCCCTGTAGATTGAAGACAGAGTGGAGCTTCGTAAGAAGCAGAACAGTGATAATCTGACTCATCCTCCGGAGTTCATCGTCCCTCCGCGGAGTCAAACTGTCTGGGAGGGGAAGTCTGTCAAGTTACACTGCACTGCTGCTGGATGGCCCAAACCACGTGTTACCTGGTAAGACTAGGTCAGGGTCTAAAACACACCTGGTAAGACTAGGTCAGAGTCTAAAACACACCTGGTAAGACCAGGCCAGGAGTCTAAAACACACCTGGTAAGACCAGGATACGAGTCTAAAACAGTCTTGGTAAGACCAGGCAACCAGTCGAATATACTGCAAAAACATTGACATAAACACATGTATTATGAAAATGTTAATACGTACTCTCTCCCCCCACTCCCTCC
>JACXGK010009931.1:0-19053 GCA_016801125.1 Novumbra hubbsi
GAAGAGGAGGAAACAGAGGATGAGAACTGTGAAGAGGAGGAAACAGAGGATGAGAACTGTGAAGAGGAGGAACACAGAGGATGAGAACTGTGAAGAGGAGGAAACAGAGAATGAGAACTGTAAAGAGGAGGAACACAGAGGATGAGAACTCTGAAGAGGAGGAACACAGAGGATGAGAACTGTGAAGAGGAGGAACACAGAGGATGAGAACTGTGAAGAGGAGGAACACAGAGGATGAGAACTGTGAGGAGGAGGACACAGAGGATGAGAACTGTGAAGAGGAGGAAACAGAGGATGAGAACTGTGAGGAGGAGGAAACAGAGGATGAGAACTGTGAAGAGGAGGAACACAGAGGATGAGAACTGAGAAAAGATGATGGGGTAAAATAGTGGGGTTAGATGGTGGGGTTAGATAGTGGGGTTAGGGTTAGAAGGTGGGGTTAGGGTTAGAAGTTGGGGTTAGGGTTAGAAGGTGGGGTTAGGGTTAGATAGTGGGGTTAGGGTTAGAAGGTGGAATTAGGGTTAGATATTAGGGTTAGATAGTGGGGTTAGGTTTAGATAGTGGGGTTAGGGTTAGGTAGGGGGGTTAGGGTTAGAAAATGGAATTAGGATTAGAAAGTGGGTTTAGGATTAGAAAATGGGGTTAGGGTTAGAAGTTGGGGTTAGGGTTAGAAGGTGGGGTTAGGGGTAGATGGTCCTGGGCTGTATAATGACTGAAACCACAGCCTTGTTTAATTCCCACAACTGGGTTTCCCAACTACCCTCCTGCTTCTCCTGCTGGTTATTACTTATCCAAGAACTTTGAGTTCGAATAGCAATCTAGAACACAGATAATGACCGACACTTATAACATATAAGCATTTGCAGGTCTTAGTAAACAGCACAACTGGTTGTAGAAAACTTGAATAAAGATGGGGTTAGGGACACATCACAATGTAACTATCTGATAAGAGCTGAACGCCCAAATAGTGTCCCAATCATGAAGTGTAAACAGCTGGGTAATGAACACGTGGCAGTTCTTTTGTTTTAGAAATACTTTTTCCATTCCTTTCTTGTGACACCTTAGATTAGTATCCAAAACTGCCAGAGAGCAGGGCTTGTCTGAATTCACACATCCCCCAGGGAGACCCACAGATGTTCCCCTGGAAAACAGACACGCCCAAACCATACGCTTGCATAAGTCCATCCAGCGTACCCAGCCCTAACCACCAGCCAACAGCAAGACCCATGACATTAGCATAATCCTGAGATGTAGAAAGGAAACATGCATATGGAATGTGTTTCTCATTCGCCGAGGCCACATAATGTCCGGACAGGACGGAGAACACATGGTGTCCGGACAGGACAGAGGCCACATAATGTCCGGACAGGACAGAGGCCACATGGTGTCCGGACAGGACAGAGGCCACATAATGTCCGGACAGGACAGAGGCCACATGGTGTCCGGACAGGACAGAGGCCACATAATGTCCGGACAGGACAGAGGCCACATGGTGTCCGGACAGGACAGAGGCCACATAATGTCCGGACAGGACAGAGGCCAGATGGTGTCCGGACAGGACAGAGGCCACATAATGTCCGGACAGGACAGAGGCCACATGGTGTCCGGACAGGACAAAGGCCACATAATGTCCGGACAGGACAGAGGCCACATGGTGTCCGGACAGGACAGAGGCCACATAATGTCCGGACAGGACAGAGGCCACATGGTGTCCGGACAGGACAGAGGCCACATGGTGTCCGGACAGGACAGAGGCCACATGGTGTCCGGACAGGACAGAGGCCACATAATGTCCGGACAGGACAGCGGCCACATGGTGTCCGGACAGGACAGAGACCACATGGTGTCCGGACAGGACAGAGACCACATGGTGTCCGGACAGGACAGAGGCCACATGGTGTCCGGACAGGACAGAGGCCCCATGGTGTCAGGACAGGACAGAGGCCACATGGTGTCCGGACAGGACAGAGGCCACATGGAGTCCTGGACAAAAATACACCTCAATGGAAACCTTGATTTTTTTCGTCCACAACGAGGCTTAATCTGTGTTCAATGTGATATGCACTTTATTTTTCAGATGTTTAGTGTTCTAATTATTTTAGGTTGTAATCTTTATATTAAATGCCAGATTAGGTAATGATAGAGAAAATGTTCACCGGTCTTCCTCAATTACAACAAGATCTACACAAAGATTGATACCGAGAAGAAAATAAATAAATATAATTATTTAAATTTAAAGAACTATTTTTGTATTTAACAAACTGTTTATGAACAAATTATTGAAACTGCATTTTTTTTCTTCCCTACTAATCATGAGCCAAAGTATTTTTTTTTAAACATGCAAGAATATAATAGAAATAGAAACATTGACATGATTAACTACGATTAGAGAAAATCTAAGGAGTAATATGGTAATTAGCAGTGATCACTGACACAATGGATTTAATTATGCTGGAAGTAAATAGCTGTACAGTTGTAGCTTAATCTGCGGACATCTAAACATCTGTAACCATGACTTTATCCCATGATATCTCATGAAAACATCCAAGAAAAAGATAATTTGAACACTAAGTATTTCCTAAATCGGAAAGTATATTGTATGCTAGCATTGTATTGTAGGAATCAATGTTTATGCTGTGTGTGTGGGAGGTTGAGTGTGTATAAGTGTGTGCCAGTTCCTTTACCCATGTCTTCCTAATTCACAGCAGTCCTCTTGGCTGGACCCAAAAAAAACTATATCCTATATTGATTCTTAAGAATGAGTTTGGATGTCTTTACTTCTACCAACTGGGAGTTGTGACAGGATCGGTATTGGATGAGTTTAGATGGCTTTACTTCTACCAACTGGGAGTGGTGACAGGCATAAAATGCAATCATAACAAAAAAAATATATAGGGCCTCGGTTATCCTGCAGAAAGACTGCTAAACACAAAGCCTCAGAGACCATCTTGTTTATCCTGCAGAAAGACTGCTAAACACAATGCCTCAGAGACCATCTCATCGAACTGCTCTCTCCCAGAGTTCACTCCGTCAGATGTCATCACCGACATCACTCTTATTCACATTCCCCCAGAGTAGACGAAGCAACCTTCAGAAACCTGCTGCCCACAGCTTTACATCTTCATTAGGACCACTTTCACACACACACACAACCACACACACACCATGGGAACAAAAACTCGGGGCCAGGGAGAGTTGGAGATAGAGGAGGAGAGACAGGGAGAAATAAAGAGTGAACCGAAGTTGGGTTGGCGACTGTCTCTCAGAAACGGAAGATATAAAGCCAGCTTAGTGGTGAAGACAGAGGAGAAGTCTGTCCTCCTTCTGACCATCTGACAGGTTCACACTACAAAGACTTGAGAGAACACCACAATACAGCTACATCTGCTAGTGTGTGTGTTTGCTTGCCTGTGTGTCTATGTAAGTGTGTGTGTCCGCGTGTGTAATGAGATCACACTACTAAGACTGTAGAGAACACAGAGAGAAGCTACATCTGCGCTCACAAAGACGGGGATTCAGGAACGCTTCCACACAGACAGACGCTCATTCTGAGATAACAGGCAGACACTCATTCCCAGTCACATGGCCTGAGATCCACAGAATAGCTGTGTGGATTTGATCCTTTTAAAACGATGAATGCTTTTAATTTTGATACATATAATATATTCCATTGAGCATGAAGCTTTTGCATCCAAGTTGTGTGTGATTCATTTTGACGCTTTCCAGTGCAGAATGTTTTTATAATTGTTTTTTATAACAAATAAGGTAAATAAGGTTACAGTAAAACTACAAAAGTTGTCCATTTTATAATTTTCTGTTACATATAAAATTCTGACTAGATTTTTTAAAAAGCTCCTGTCTTTTAAAATTCATTACATCACCAACACATTAATTACTCCTGTACCGTCATCACTCAGTATAATTGAGGGTGAGGCAACCTATCAATTCTAAAAGATCACATTGTCGTGAAGGTTAATATGCTGCTTTATCAACCATCACCATTAACATCCTAAACATCCAATATAATGAGAAATGACGTATTGTAAAAATATGAGGGGACCACATAACATTGGGTATATTTGTTGAGAAAAGAGTAGCTTGAACTGAGAGTGTGAGTGTATGTGTGGGATATAACTGAAGCTCAGACACGCTGCATCAGGCCCTGGGATAGACTTTCCTTCCGTCCAGGAAGACAACTAGTCTTTGTTTCACCCCCACAACAGGAGGAAGAGCTCCTGGCTTCTCTTCCACATTGTATTACGTACTATGATTACCATGTGTTGTGGTATCAAGGATTACACTCTCTAAAGAGAGACATCACTTTATTGTAATTAGGCAGCTGAAATGTAAACGTATCCATTAATCTGGGTAGTAAAATAGATAACTATATGTATTCATTTATTTACAAATAAGCTCACTAACCAATAAAATGGTTAATGCTTAATAATTTTACACTGTACTGTATACATGCATACATTGGTCTATGTACTGTGTGTATGTATATATGCATATATAACACAGAGTCATCTAAACTTCAGCGATCTGTCCAGTTAGGAAGTATAAGCAATGGTAAATCAATGTCACCTGTTTTGGTACAAAACAGTCACAACAGCTGCACAGGAGGACACAGCAAGGCAACCCACTAAAAGGGAATGGTTTTGCAGGTGGTGGCAACAGACAATTGCTCTCTACTGAGCCTTCTTGACTGATTCTTCTTTAGTTTCGCGTTTTGCTAGTGTGCTTCTCACTTCTGGTCTGTTTCTGACCAAACTATCAGAAACAGACTCCATGAGGGTAGCATGAGGGCCCAACATCCTCTAGCGGGACCTCTGCTTAAAGACCAGCACCGTGCAGCTCAACTGGCATTTCCCAGAGAACACCAGCATTGACTGGCTCTCCTGTTCCCCAGACCTGAATACAACTGAGAACCTCTGGGATGTTATGTATCAGTCATCCAACGCCGCCAAGTAGCACCACAGACTGTCCAGAAACTCGACAATGCCCTGATCCAGGTCTGGGAGGAGATCCCCCAGAACACCATCCACCGTCTCATCAGTAGCATGCCCAGACATTGCCAGGGGTGCATACACACCACTGTGTCACATTATGAGTTGCCGTCATGAAATTCATGCAAGTTGGAACAGCCTGTGATTTCAAGTTTGAATCCAGCCTTCAATCAGTGGGCGATTTTGGTTTCCATTGACCATCATTTTGTAACTTTCTTCTCAACGAATTAAATAATGTACAGTAAACATTTTGATTTCTTTCATTGAGATTATGTGATTTAAAACCCGATGTGCGATTGGTTACCTGAATTGTTTTGAGCAGCATATACTCACTGAATTGGGTAAGTGTGACCAAATGGCTGACTGGTGCTAGGGACGGAAATTTAGGGACATAAAATAAAGGCTTTAAAGACTTTAAATAAATACTTTAAAGACATCTGTTTGATTTACACTCTATACCCCCACTGTAAATACATCTGTTTGATTTACACTCTCTACCCCCACTGTAAATACATCGGTTTGATTTACACTCTCTACCTCCACTGTAAATACGTCTGTTTGATTTACACTCTCTACCCCCACTGTAAATACATGGGTTTGATTTACACTCTCTACCTCCACTGTAAATACGTCTGTTTGATTTACACTCTCTACCTCCACTGTAAATACGTCTGTTTGATTTACACTCTCTACCTCCACTGTAAATACATCTGTTTGATTTACACTCTCGACTTCCACAGTAAATACATCTGTTTCATTTACACCCTCTAAATTGCTGTTGACTATCATATAATATATACAATATAATATGTTTCCTCACATATTATATTGTATATATTATATGTGAGGAAACATATTATATTGTATATATAATATAATATGTTTCCTCACAAACAACCTCTATGGGGACATATGTTCTGCACCAATTCCACGTCTGGGATCAGGAAAGTTCAAACATCTACTCTGATTTGGCCATAATATCCACAAAAAAAACAGTGACAGTGAACTTGGAGTTTAAAACCACTGAAATCGTTTGTAGCCACATTCTAACCAATGGGGCAACATCTGTTTAACTCTGCCCCTATCTGCTGTGGTCAAGTTATAACCAAGTCGTTAAAGCGACGATGAGCCAGTTGACATTTCTTTGTGATTGTAGACAGTTAACTCCCTGCTTGAGATCACTTAGCCCCGCCAAAGAGCTTTAACAAGTGTAATTAATTAGTGTCAAATAGAAATAAAAAACTGCTTTAAATAGCTGTTGAGGCTACAGTTCATAACGATGAAAGGGTCTATTGCTCTTCATCGGCCTGATAATGTTCATTAGCATAATCAAGCTAATTAAATAACTAATTGGTTGTCGGCTGGACACGAAGGAGTTAACGAGATGCGGCGCAGTAATTGGACAGGGGGTGACCTCTTGGTAGCCAATCACTGACAGGTTTGGGCAGGGGGTGACCTCTTGGTAACCAGTCAGTGACAGGATTGACGGGTTGCTACCAGATCCTGGTTGTGTGTTTGTTTTTATTACTATGTTGGGACATTGACCTGACAGCACACTCATGGTGTGGGGACCGAAAACCTTGTGGGGGACTAAATATCTGATCCCGCTAGGATTTTCATTAATATCCGTGGGGATTAATATCAAGCGGGATATTCATGGGAAATCTAGCGACATGTGTTCAATGCAATTGTCTTCACCGTCCCAATCACCGGGGTCTTAGTTCGTGTGGCTTACGCTGCTTTAAAAGGTAGTGTCTCGAACTATCAATATCTTTCTCAAACAATCAATATCTTCCACCTGAAAGGGATCTGGAAGTTCCTACAACATTGCTGTAGATATTCTGGAGTGGGTGGTGGAATCCACCCACCATGTTGTAAAGAGACAACACTCTGGTAAAGACACTCTGAGGTCACATCGGGATTGTAAAGTAATCAAATGCATAACATTTATTCAATTCAATTGTATTATTAATAACTTTCAACAAATTTCCTCTCACAAAATTATGCACAATAAAATATTTTTACCAAATAATAAAATAATTAATAATAATAAAATAATTTCCTAATATAGTATTTTGGTTAGATGAGTTGTAGGAGTTAAATATATACGTATTCATACACTGTATCTTTCATCATTGGATATACAACTACAACTGATAATACGTACTGATGAAATTCCAAGAGACCTTCAAAACATGTTAGCGAGTACAACACGCCATTACATTCATGTATACAAAACACAGCATCACTGAATATTCACCCAAAACATATTTGCCGTGTGACACCCCTACTTTGGCCTGACGTCACCTTCTTGTAAATTCAGATGAGGGGGATTTGGACGAGGGCTGCATTAGAATACATTACTGATAGCAGTGTGCTTCCACTGTGCGTCTGTCAGAGGCCAGACTAATGTATACGACAGACCGACAGAACGAGAGGCTCTCTACTACAGTAACGCGGCTGACATTAACAGTAATGTACTTTAATTAAAGCCAGCGCTGCAGCGCTCACAGCCCCGGCCAGGGTTTGATTTTAATAGATGATGAAGAAAGGAAGGCTGGTGTGTTCGTGTGTCTGGGTGTGTGTGTGTCTGGGTGTGTTTGTGTGTCTGGGTGTGTGTGTGTCTGGGTGTGTTCGTGTGTCTGGGTGTGTGTGTGTGTCTGCGTGTCTGCGTGTGTGCGTGAATGTGAATGTTTGCCTTGGCTGGTATTTGTGTGTGTCAGTGTGTGTGCATTTCAGTGTGTGTGTGTCTGTGTGTGTCAGCGTGTGTGTGTCAGTCTGAGGGGTTGTTGGTAAAAGCAGCAGTGGGTCATTCAGAGGGGCAACTAGCCACTTGTTCAGGCTGCAAGTACCAGCCCTAGCTCAATAAACCAATCAGGTACCAGCCCAAACCAAATAAACCAATCAGGTATCAGCCCTAACCTAATAAACCAATCAGGTACCAGCCCTAGCTCAATAAACCAATCAGGTACCAGCCCGAACCAAATAAACCAATCAGGTACCAGCCCTAACCTAATAAACCAATCAGGTACCAGCCCTAGCTCAATGAACCAATCAGGTACCAGCCCGAACCAAATAAACCAATCAGGTACCAGCCCTAGCCTAATAAACCAATCAGGTACCAGCCCTAGCCTAATAAATCAACCAGGTACCAGTCCTAGCCTAATAAACCAATCAGGTACCAGCACTAGCCTAATAAACCAGTCAGCTACTAGCTCTAGCCTAATAAACCAATCAGGTACCAGCCAAAGTCAAGTATCAGCCCTAACCTAACAAGCCAATCCGGTATTTGAGGGAGGGATTATTTACAGCCCATGTGGACACAAGACAGGAAAACAACAACCACACACTAACATCCTCAGAGAGAAAACACTTGACCTCAGAAAAACAGAATAACAAAATAATGAAATACATAAGAATATTGAAATAATATAATGTATGTTTGTAATGGATTGGATTTATGAAAAGAAGAAAAATAAAGCCTTAATCCAGAGTATGAAATTGACTAGGAAAAGAAGCAGATAAAAAAGATACAAGCAGATATTAAAATTGTCCAGGTTTCATTTCCACTTCAGATAAACAGCTTATGGTGCAAATGCTATTATTAGAAGTTCAGCATTTCCACAGAACAAGCACAATTAAATGTGCATCATTTATTAGGATGCATTTGACAATTTGAAACTGTAAAGACTCCCACCCAGACTGACTGACTACCTACCTCCCACCCAGACTGACTGACTACCTCCCACCCAGACAGACAGACTGACCCTTATCCAGGCAGACAGACCACCCCTATCCAGTGAGAGACAAACAGACTACCTCTCACCCTGTTCCCCCCCCATTTGCCCCACCCCCAAGGTTGTTAATCCTGTTAACAGCCGGAGTGTATATCCGTGTGAGTGGGGGGGGTTGCCCCACTAGATTAACCAATACAGAACCCTTATCCCATGTACAGCCAGCCTTCTACTGTATCCCATGTACAGCCAGCCTTCTACTGTATCCCATGTACAGCCAGCCTTCTGCTGTATCCCATGTACAGCCAGCCTTCTACTGTATCCCATGTACAGCCAGCCTTCTGCTGTATCCCATGTACAGCCAGCCTTCTGCTGTATCCCATGTACAGCCAGCCTTCTGCTGTATCCCATGTACAGCCAGCCTTCTACTGTATCCCATGTACAGCCAGCCTTCTGCTGTATCCCATGTACAGCCAGCCTTCTGCTGTATCCCATGTACAGCCAGCCTTCTGCTGTATCCCATGTACAGCCAGCCTTCTACTGTATCCCATGTACAGCCAGCCTTCTATTGTATCCCATGCGTTCTACATTGCCAACAGAGATCTGTCCTACTTCCCTTCATTTAGCAACAACTAATCTGGTTAACAGGCACCGGGGTGGGCCAGCGTTTGACCGGGTGGGACTGGGTTTGGCAGGGTGGGACTGGGTTTGGCCGGGTGGGCCTGGGTTTGGCCGGGTGGGACTGGGTTTGGCCGGGTGGGCCTGGGTTTGGCCGGGTGGGCCTGGGTTTGGCCGGGTGGGACTGGGTTTGGCCGGGTGTGCCTGGGTTTGGCCAATCAGAGATGACCGGTCAGAAAACCGGCCAAGCCAGAGGCGTCCATCCACTCTACCTCCACTGTGAGCTTCACCCAAAGTGAAGGAAAAGTTATGTCAATTAATGACTGACTAGGAACGGACTCAGAGGTGTCTGCTAAATGAAACATTTGTTAGTTGAGCTTTTGTACATTCACATCCAACCCTTTCCCCTTTGGTGTGTTTTGGCGATGGTGATGATTCCCAACATTTAATAATCAGGAAGGAAAATAAAACAATGTTCTGTGGTGTTTGAAAACATTTAATTATTCCTGACGTTGAATTCCAATTAGCCTGTTAATTGGCTAATGTCATGCTCTTTGATCTGGTGGCTCGTTTCAACATAATATTGTTTGCCAGAACTGTTTATCCCCCCTATCTAGTGAAACTGAGGAGTACATTTGCAATAATAAATTTATTGTAAACAGACATTTAAACGATGTGTTAGCATCATCTGTTCCTCTGATGTGTTAGCATTATCTGTTCCTCATATGTGTTAACATTATCTGTTCCTCTGATGTGTTAGCATTATCTGTTCCTCATATGTGTTAGCATTGTCTGTTCCTCATATGTGTTAGCATTGTCTGTTCCTCATATGTGTTAGCATTGTCTGTTCCTCTGATGTGTTAGCATTGTCTGTTCCTCATATGTGTTAGCATTGTCTGTTCCTCATATGTGTTAGCCGTGTCTGCTCCTCAGATGTGTTAGCATTGTCTGTTCCTCTGATGTGTTAGCATTGTCTGTTCCTCAGATGTGTTAGCATTGTCTGTTCCTCAGATGTGTTAGCATTGTCTGCTCCTCAGATGTGTTAGCATTGTCTGTTCCTCAGATGTGTTAGCATTTTCGAAGATCAACAGTGCTGATTTAGGATCAGTTTGGCCCCATTGATTAAAGTGAATGCAATTATGTGGCCAGTCTGGGAGCTGATCCTACATAGATATTCCTCCTGTGAGATGGTGCGTGGACACAGGCCCTGATCGAACCTAGTCTGGGAGCTGATCCTACATCGGTATTCCTTCTGTGAGAATTTGTGTGGACATGGGCCCTGATCCAACCCAGTCTGGCAAAGTAGCAGACCCATTGGGCCGGACAATCAGACAGTCTATCTGGGGTTTGTGCGGAGACACCAGGCCAAGCTGTGCCAGGCCAGGCTATAGGGTGCCAGGCTATAGGGTGCCAGGCTATAGGATGCCAGGCCAGGCTATAGGGTGCCAGGCTATAGGGTGCCAGGCTATAGGGTGCCAGGCAAAAGGGTGCCAGGCTGTTAACACCCAGTGTTGTAATCCTACACTCCTTTGTGCCCTCCTCCTCTGCCCTCCTCCTCTGCCCTCCTCCTCTGCCCTCCTCCTCTGCCCTGCACTCTTCTTTCTCTTCCTCCTTCTCTCTCTTGTCCTCCTGCTGTCTTTCCAGGGGCTGAGACAGGAAGAGGAAGGGACTGATTCAGGAAGACTGAGGGGCTGAGACAGGAAGAGGGAGGGAGACAGGAAGCGAGTGACTGTTTGCTAATTAGGTAAATGTAATTGTCATACAAACTGCCACAATTCAAACAGTGAACACACTTTACAAATGTCCCTCCTCCCTGCCTCCTCTATGTCCGTCCTCCCTGCCTCCTTTGTCCCTCCTCCCTTCCTCCTCTGTCCCTCCTCCCTGCCTCCTCTGTCCCTACTCCCTTCCTCCTCCCTGCCTCCTCTGTCTCTCCTCCTTGCCTCCTCTGTCTCTCCTCCTTGCCTCCTCTGTCTCTCCTCCCTGCCTCCTCTGTCAGTCCTCCCTGCCTCCTCTGTCCCTCCTCCCTTCCTCCTCCCTGCCTCCTCTGTCTCTTCTCCCTGCCTCCTCTGTCCCTCCTCCCTGCCTCCTCTGTCAGTCCTCCCTGCCACCTCTCTCCCTCCTCCCTTCCTCCTTTGTCTCTCCTCCCTGCCTCCTCTGTCCCTCCTCCCTTTCTCCTCTGTCCCTTCTCCCTTCCTCCTCTGTCCCTCCTCCCTGCCTCTTCTGTCCCTCCTCCCTGCCTCCTGAGTCCCTCCTCCCTGCCTCCTGAGTCCCTCCTCCCTTCCTCCTCTGAACCTCCTCCCTAATCTTTCTCTTTCTCTCTGTCTCCCTGTCTTTCTCTCTCCCCATTCCTCCCCCACTGTCTCTCCCTGACACCAATCTCCATCTCTACCGCATGTCCCTGGTTGATCTGTAGCAGGGCTAAAACGTGGTGGCAGATGTTGTGTTGCTAACGTGGCTCTGAAGTGGCTCCTGGTCTCCATGGTCTCCAGGACAACCCAGTCCAACCCCATCAGATGTGAGCCCTGCCCCGGGGCCTAGCCGCCATGCAGCTGTGGCCAAGCCTCCTCTACCTTTGGTGTTACTCGCCCTCGGGCACTAAATGTGAGACCAAAAAACACTGCTCCTCTGTTGGCTCCAGCTCAGCCCCACAACCCCCCCTCCCCTTTCAGTTGTTTCTCTCCTCATGGTCTGGGGTCTCCCCGTTGTCTCCTTTCTCCTTCCATTTATTTTCCCCCACTTTGTGTTTTTCCCTCTGCCTCTCTCTTCAAGGCATCCGTCTGTGATCCAGCAGCCCAACTTCTGGTGCTCAGGGAAAGAGGGACGGTAGGAAAAAGGAGTGAAGGAGAGAGGAGGGAGGGAGGATGGTGGAGGGAGGGAAGGAGGGAGGGAGAGAGGAAAGCGGGTGGAGGGAGGGAGGAGGGAGAGAGGAGGGAGGGAGGAGGGAGTCCCCATGGTCCCTCTACAGAACAGATGTTGGTACCAACCTGCTCCCTCACACCTGTAGGGTCCTGGTAACCCGACCCTGCCTATCAGCCCGTTGAAACATTCATGTCCCCGGAGGGTTCCTGTCTGCATCAAAGACCTCCCCCTCCTCCCCTCTCCATCCCATCACAGTTTTCCTCTGTGATCTGCAGTGCCCCCCCAACATGCCTCCCAGCCTCCCTCCTCTGCCAGCCTAACTGCCTGCTTTACTCCCCTACCTGCCCCCCCAACATGCCTCCCACCTCCCAGCATGCCCCTCTCCTTCCCTCCTCCCAGCATGCCCCTCTCCCTCCTTCCCTCCTCCCAGCATGCCCCTCTCCTTCCCTCCTCCCAGCATGCCCCTCTCCCTCCCTCCCTCCTCCCAGCATGCCCCTCTCCCTCCCTCCCTCCTCCCAGCATGCCCCTCTCCCTCCCTCCTCCCAACACATAGAAGGACACATATTACATATAAAAGGACACAGATTACATATAGGAGGACACAGACTACATATAGGAGGACACATATTAAATATAGGAAACTAAACAAGACAAAAGTATGATAGTATATATACTGTATATATAAATATGGATGGTGGTTGGCGTTACAACATGTCACATATATACGGTATATATAAATATGGATGGTGGTTGGCGTTACAACATGTCACATATATACTGTATATATAAATATGGATGGTGGTTGGCGTTACAACATGTCACATATATACGGTATATAGAAATATGTATGGTGGTTGGCGTTACAACATGTCACATATATACGGTATATATAAATATGGATGGTGGTTGGCGTTACAACATGTCACATATATACGGTATATAGAAATATGTATGGTGGTTGGCGTTACAACATGTAACATATATACGGTATATATAAATATGTATGGTGGTTGGCGTTACAACATGTCACATATATACGGTATATATAAATATGGATGGTGGTTGGCGTTACAACATGTCACATATCTACGGTATATATAAATATGGATGGTGGTTGGCGTTACAACATGTCACATATATACGGTATATATTAAGATGAACACAAAATAACCCATGGACAGAGGAACTCCAGCGTCTTGGAGTCCCATACAACTTTTGAATGGTAGTGTTCGGACAGTTTTTCTATATATTCATATACTTAGTTATAATTACAAGGAAGGAAAAGGAAAGAAAGAGAGAGAGAAACAGGAAATGAGAAAGAAAAGAGAGACAGTGAGAAACAGGAAATGAGAAAGAAAGGCAGACAGAAAGAGAGAAAAGGGAGCAAAGTCTACCTGAATGTTTACAGTCTGGTGTCACGGTTTAAACAGTAGAATAAACAAATATGTCCATCAGAAACGTAGACTTACATAAAGGAAGTGGACAGACAGAGGAGAGAGACTGATGGAGAGTTCAGAGTTCAGATAAAGACAGTGAGGGTTGTTCAGAGAGAAACCCAGAGATGTGGTGATTAAGAAAGAGAGAGGTGTGGTAAACACAGAGAAAGAGAGAATAGTGGTGGTTAACAGAGAGAGAGAGGAGTGGTGGTTAACACAGAGAGAGTGAGAGAGAGAAAGAGAGAAGAGTGGTGGTTAATAGAGAGAGAGAGGAGTGGTGGTTAACAGAGAGAGAGGAGTGGTGGTTAACACAGAGAGAGAGAGGGAGAGAGAGAGGAGGTGTATTGTTTTGCTGAGAGTTCAGTAGGTTTCTCCACATATGGTCTTGACTGTCACACATCACATCCTGTTAAACTGATGTTACTCTGAGGATGTCCAGCTGCTTCTCAACATGATTAGGCAACAACAGCAAGATGCTAACACACAATGCTAACAACACATTCTGACGAGTTCCTTACCTCAGAACAAACTAGCACAACTGATTCCCAATGCCCAACACCACAAGCACCAATACACAGGACATTCAGTGGACGAGGGCTGGATTCCCAGATACAGACAAACCCTTAAAAGGTTCCAGGGTCTAGCAATAAGCCTTATCAGTCTGTGAAACTGCTACCTAATCTATCTAATCTTTATTACGTTTTTATTTTGCTATGGCCCTGAAAACAGCTAGGCTCCCTACAGTCCACAGCTTACAGCAGTGCAGGAACTGAATCTCCACAACCATGATGAGATAACTGCATCGGGTGATATCTGTGCCACAGTGGTTGTAACGGTGGGTTTCCTGAAGTCGTGGTTTGAGTTTGGGTGAAAGCTCAGCTGGTTCCAGTGGCTTACCTTATCAGCTGTGGTCGGCCTCATCAGAGAGACTCTGTCGTACTGGCGTTTCAGCAAAGCCCACAGAGCATCCAGGCGTCCCTGAACGGAGAGACCACAGACATCGTCAGTGACGGGTCATATACAATGACACACTTTTAGGATATTTTCCAAAATACATTTTGCTTTCTAAACAAATTGTTTGGCCTCGGCATGAGTTCATTGCTGCACCACAGTCAGGCACAATCACAACTCTTTCAATATCACAGCGTAATTCACGGAAACAGTTGAACTGAATTTATGAACCAAAGGAGAGGATTCTGGGAACACAGTGAAACGTACCTTTATAGGAGTGTACCATTTAGACTCCGGGTGCTGCTGATAAGTTGGACTTGGTTTAGGCGGCCTCTTGGCGATCATGGGCTCCTCCACCTCCTCAGGTATTGACACCACTGCATTCTTAGCCTTCTCTAGCCTTGCTCCTTCCTCTGTGGAACCTTTCTCTCCCCAACGCACCTGACAGGACACATCAGATCATTTCAGAGGCCACTGATGGATCCAACCAATCTAACCAATCTGGAGCCAAAGGTCACACATGAGAGAATCAACCACATTTTCATTTCATTAGATGAAGCATTTCTTTAAATGCATCATATATATATGCAGCAGGTTCCATATTGTTGTTGGGTTTATTGTAGTAGCACTATTTCACAAGGTCAAATACATGTGATTCTGATTCCAGTGTTTCCCTCTTATTAAGTGGGATTGCCCCCTACTTAATGTAATCTCACATATATATTTATTTATTTAAATAATTGTACTACGGAGACATGACAGGCATCAAAATGTGTGTCTCATTTCAGATTGTGTTGCAATTTTTTTGTGGTAGGTTAAGTTGCAAGGTTAAGGAAATATTCACATTTTTGTGCAATTAGCTGCCGGATGTGAAATTTGCAAGAAATGCTAGCTAGCTACAGTACTGTTCATGCAGTGACAATGAATGGCCACGACTTCAGCCTTACCTTTGACAAAGTAAGTTATTTTGCGAGGGAGCAAGTGAGGTAAAAGAAAAGAAACAGTCTGTGCATGCGCACGTTTGTGTTAAACTGTCAGAAAGCGGTGGTGACACTTATATAAAGAAGGTAGCCATCGTCTGGGCAATAACCGAAGTTAAGAAGCAATATAGTTAACTAACTGTCACACCTCGATAGCTACAATTGGCTACAATAGATTAGTGTCATGCTGAAAACAGACATTAGAGAATGTTGTTAAGACAGTATTGCCAAATAATAGAAAATAAAGTTGAGGGAGAATGATTTACAGGATGGATGTTGCAGCCTTTCACACCTTTTGTGTCGTTGATGCTGGTGCAAAGGCTTGTATTAGGGGAATTTGGATTCTGAACTAAGACAGCAAACATGTGGTTGTTACAGAAAGAAAACTGTTGTATTGTTTTGTGTTTCAAGTGTGGAACGCAGGAAACATGTTGCTGCTTCTGCAGAAAACTATAGGGATTCAAATTGAATGGTTCCTGCCATTCAGAGTAGGGGACAAGGTACCAGAGTAGGAAAAAGGGTACCAGAGTAGGGGACAGGGTACCAGAGTAGGGGACAAGGTACCAGAGTAGGGGACAGGGTACCAGAGTAGGGGACAGGGTACCAGAGTAGGGGACAGGGTACCAGAGTAGGGGACAGGGGACAAAGAATGTGTACATTTTTGCAGAGTTAAATAATATAGATTGTCAGTCCATTTCAGGTAGACTCATCTAGCAGCAGGTCTGTGTGTCGGGCCGAATGCCGAGCTCTGGAACAACATAGCCGTTGCTTGCAAGCACAATTGGAATGGCTCACCCTTCGAGAATATAAAGCAGATGGGACCAGACAAACCACACATCTGCATCAAACAACCATCAAAGACACACGATAGAGCGAAGCAATCAGCTCCTAACTTCTAACGGATGTGGTATGATTTGTTTTTGCTGTGCAGCAATTGAATGTGTCTTCTCATTCTATACTGAACCCCAGATAGGGGGACGTCTGACCCGGGGTAGGAAAACAGGCGAAGTGCTCCACTACACAGCTGGAGGTCAGTAAACACCAAGCACAGCCGACTGAATGCCACTGACTTCTGAAAATCAATAAGGATAAAAAAGGATTCTAATCAAAATGATTCTGAGAAACTAGTAGTGATTCGGCAGATCTCTGTTTGACCACCTTTTCAGCAACGTTTAAGTCAGAGATACTCACACGACACCCAACATTTCTGTTAAAATAAAACATTAACAATCCTTTCAACAATCTGCCCCGCCCTTACTACACAGCCAATCAGGAGCAGCCGCTGACGTAATTAATAAAGCAGACAACTCATTCCTTGGCCAATGGGGACCAAGACGGCATCACTTTGAGCGATGTATTAGAATTTCATCCTGTTCAACCAGGAAGATTAGCCACAATATTTGTTACATTTTACAGGAAAACAAGCAAAGCGTCTTGTTTCTGTAAGTAGTATTAAAAAGCAGATAAATCTAAATATTTCAGCAATGGGAAAAAAGAAAATTATAGCAGCTGTCACGTTGCCATCACAGGACGGGCCCTCCTCTGATCGTGTGGCATTTGACGTCGCCAGCCTTTTAGTCACCATCGTGTGTGTTTTGTCCTGTTTCCCCCATGTCCTGTGAACGCATCCTTCCCTGATGCCTGACAGGTGCTACCTGTTAAGTGTATAAGCCCTTGTGTGTCTAGTCTCTGTGTCCGTGATTGTTACTTGTTTTTGTGTGTACATAGTACTTGCCCAAGAGCTCTAGTTCAGCGTTTTCTGAAAATACTTTCTGTTTGAGTTGTACGGGCCAAGTGAACGGCTCTTTGTTTTACATACGTGTTTTGGATGCGCAAGTCTTGTAGAGAACAAGGATTGTAATAAACATTTACCTTGTCACTCACCTCCCTGCCCCTTGGTCCTCCTTCATACCCTCATCACAGCAGGAAGATCAAAATCTGCCACCCGCATGGCTTTACAAGTACTTCAGAAAGCGCATTAAGTGCACTTCCTTCATTGACAAATTAAATTCCTCCTTTATATTCAGAGCAGTTGAAATTGACTAGCAACCCTGAAAATCTCATTTGCATCTTTTATTCTAAATGATTGATCACATCCTCCTTGGTTTAGGGTAATCCAGTTCTCTCCATGCTCAGGTTTGTTATCTAGATGCCTAGTTTTCTTATTCTATTTTTAATACAACTATGTTCCTATTTTTGGTTATTGTCATGACATTGTTTAAGAGTTTCAGAATGTTTCGTTTCCAAAGATGAAAGACAGGTTACGTAAATAACCAAGGTAGTCTGTTTCTTTCAATGTAATGTATACGGATACAATTGTCAAGCCTCAAATAAGATTTACACTTGAGTGATTAAATAGATTATAACTCCCAAAAAGTATTCTAGGCATTAATGACTTCTATCATGAATTGGCAGCTTAGTAGAAGCTAAGGTAGCGACAATATGTGTTTTTTTTGTCTTTTGCCAATTTTTGCGAAATAATAAACTGTTTTCTAATGTTTGTATTATTTTCCTTCACAATTTCCTCTCAGGGCATTTTATGATCTCCTAAGAATCCTCTCTGAATAACCAGAATGAGTGATGTTATTAACTGTTTTACTTAATACAGTACATTTTGTTTAGTTTCCACAACCTCCTAAGCTTCCTGTTTTAATTAAATTCATCACATCTGTTACCGGGTACAATCCACCAGCACAGCAGAAGAGAGGTGAGCGTTTAATTAGTGACACGCTCTTCAATCTGTAGGTTAAGCTACAATACAGAACATCTTCTCATGATCAGCATTCATCAGGAAAACACACTCTGCACTAGGAAATACACCGTGATCCCTGAGAAACACACAGCGCCCCCTGAGAAACACACAGTGATCCCTGAGTAACACACAGCGCCCCCTGAGAAACACACAGTGATCCCTGAGAAACACACAGTGATCCCTGAGAAACACATAGCGCCCCCTGAGAAACACACAGTGATCCCTGAGAAACACACAGTGATCCCTGAGAAACACACAGTGCCCCCTGAGAAACACACAGTGATCCCTGAGAAACACACAGTGACCCCTGAGAAATACACAGTGATCCCTGAGAAACACACAGTGATCCTGAGAAACACACAGTGATCCCTGAGAAACACACAGTGATCCCTGAGAAACACACAGTGATCCCTGAGTAACACACAGTGACCCCTGAGTAACATACAGTGACCCCTGAGTAATACACAGTGACCCCTGAGTAACACACAGTGACCCCTGAGAAATACACAGTAATCCCGGAGAAACACACAGTGATCCCTGAGTAACACACAGTGACCCCTGAGAAATACACAGTGACCCCTGAGAAATACACAGTAATCCCTGAGAAACACACAGTGATCCCTGAGTAACACACAGTGACCCCTGAGAAATACACAGTGACCCCTGAGAAATACACAGTAATCCCTGAGAAACACACAGTGATCCCTGAGTAACACA
>JACXGK010009932.1:5465-19045 GCA_016801125.1 Novumbra hubbsi
ACTGGCTTGCTGCTGTCTGTCCTTTGCGCCCCTCGAGCAATTGGAATGAACTCTGCTGGCAATACTCGGCCCTCATAAAAGGGTGGTTGCGGTTAGTGTGTGTCCCTTTGGCTGATGCCTGGCAATGTGGGTGGATTGATTTCTTGCCTGTTGGGTCCTGTCCGAGGCCTCCCTTGGATAGGGCCACAGTGTCACTGGATCCCCCTGTCTCAGACAAAAGTTTTATGCTGCTATATTATTGTGCCGGGGGAGCAGGGCTAGTTCTCCTCCATAACTCCATAACTCTATGTTCTCCTCCATAACTCTAACAAATGCACCCTTTAACAACTCTCGGTTGCGGTTCAACTAGAAAGACGTGAGGTCTCGGCCTACACCTGTGGAGTAACAGGTCCAGAAGACCTTGTCCTGAGCCCTCCTGGTTTTGCTGCAGAACAAGCAGATACCTGACTATTCCAGCTGCTACTCTGCTGACCCCCCCTCCCAACCTAGACGATCCTGACGATTCCGGCTGCCACCAGGCTGAACCCCTAATCAACCTATCCTGAACTGTTCCGGTCCTGCCAATCTGATCATCCCTGTCAACCTAGATCAGGCATTCTGGACTCTGGACATAGCTCATGTGAACTTATTAATTATTAGCAGTATTCTTAAACATCACCCTGCACAGCCACAAGAGGTATGGCCACCCCTTTGAGCCTGGTGCCTCTCTAGGTTTCTTCCTACACTCTGGCCCCGTAGGGAGTTTTTCCTAGCCACCGTGCTTCAATCCTGTTGTTGCGTGCTCACTGGGGTTTTAGGCTGGGTGTTTTTGTAAAAGCACTTTGTGACAACTGCTGTTGTAAAAAGGGCTTTATAAATAAATTTGATTGATTCATTGATTGAGACAGGTTCAATACATGGCTGACCTTTTTTGGAACAGGTGGTAAAGGAATATCTGCCATCACTACAAGAGTGGCAGAAGTGGACAAGAACCAGAAGAAGTTTTGTGGAAGGAGATCTTATAATGGTACATCCTAATGTGCCTCGGGGCTATTGGCCAATGGGAAGGGTCATACGGACCTACCAGGACAAGCATGGTTTGGTACGGTCTGACTGAAAACCACGACTGGAGAGCTGGAGAGGCCGGTAAAGTATGCCTTCTCAAGGAGTTTGACAAAAAATCTGAGCTGCGGATGCTGTCCGTAAAATACATCGTAGCAGTTGTCTCATGGAAATCCCTTCCCGCCTTTTTTGTATATTTCCAGTTCCATTATGCACCTATGTATGCATACATACACTGCTTGTTTTGCCGATAAGCTGTAAGCGCCTGTCGCTTTATTTTTCTGCCACATCTTTTTGCCATGCCTTCCCAGGTGTAAATAGCGGTAGGATTAATGAACATGGTGCTTGGTGATGGAGGTAACATATAGTTTTTGACCACACCTTTATGTTGGTGGAAGTTGGCACAATTTATGTTGATGGTATTATGCATATTCATTTTTTTTTTATTATCACACCTGGCAACTGACGTATTTTGTAGCCAATAAAACCTAGAATACTTTGCGTAATGCGTAATTCACTTTGCGTAATGCTTTGTACTTTACCTGACACAAAATAAATGATACAGCCAATAAATATTGCATCAACAGAAGACATCTTTTGAATTTTAGTATTTTGTTTGTGGACAATAAAGGAGCGTGTCTGAACGTGGCATCACCAAGATCCAAACTGTTAGATGGAGTTTACCGTTATAAGCATCTTTGGGTGAATCCAGCCCTAACACTGGTCTGCCATGATGTCATTGCATGCATCACCTATGGCCTGGAGACGGATGAATTGTTCACCTATCATATACCTTACATCTATGTGGAATATGGTAGAGATTGAGGTTGTGGAGGAACCAAATGCAAACATTAAGTGACGTATACGTAGATTTATTGGAATACAAACAACGCAATATATTTACTACGAAAATGATACACAAAAGGCGCTGGAAGATACAGCAGTTAGTAAAACAGAACACACCAAACGTAACTTGTACTTACATGCAAACAATGAACAACACCAATGGACCAAACAAGGGGGCATTTATACACACACAAATCAAATTAAAGGGGAAACAGTTGTGTGTGTGATAATGACAATGAATGAGTTCGAGTTCAACATAAAATGCCAGTGCAGAACACAGATGGGCTGGCCAGAACATTACAGTAACCCCCCCCACAAAGCCTCAGCTGCCAGACAGGTCCAACGTCCCGGGAGGGGGTGCGGGGTAGATCTGGGCCCTGCATCAACCCGCCTAGGAGGTGGTGCAGCCAGGCCGAGAGGCTGAGGACCGGGTTTCAGGGCGGTCCACGGCAGGCTCTGAGCAGCATTTCATCTTCAAACTGGAAAATATGACGTATTTTGCAAAGGTTATTATATAAGTCATAATAATTGTTTAAGTACTGCTACTAAAGCCTTGTTAGTCGGTCTATGTTTTGAAAGAAAGTAAATCAGTTGGTTTATGTAATCAGGAACATTGGGTTTAAGTGGGAAGTCAAATATTATTAATATATTAGTATTACATCAACACATTCAATTAATTAATTCATTTATATGTTTAAAAATCCCTTTTATTGAAAACTAAACGAAAGTAAACATGGCTGCTAGCGGGTACATATATTGTAGGGCTTTTCTACCTAACACAGATCACATTTACACAAGAACCCCCATAACAAATGGTAAACATTTCACATTCCTGAGGTTGGTCATGCTTGACCTACAGAGAGAGAATCTAAACACAGAATTTTCTCTTTATCTTGGCACATTTAACTTCCAGTGAAACATCATGTAATTCCACAGTGTCATCTAGAAAGGTCTCAGGGACTGGCCCAAAACCATTCCTAAATCACCTATGAATGGTGAAAACTAACATAATCCCAAACAATTTAATTGAGGAACTCAATGAGGTGTGCAGCCCCAGCAACTGAGAAACTGTCCATGTGACCGGACGACTTGGGGCAACATATTAATTTCCATATCTGAAGATGTGACGGTGAGATATAAGACATTTCTTGGGTTTTACAACACTGTGGCTGCAGACCTCATTATCAACACTGACCTCAAATGGGGAAATATAACATTGATATTATAGTGTTAACCTCTTCCTGTAATTTAACTGTAACATGGTGACTATTCAGAACTGCTTACTGGTTATTAGCTGATATTGGACATCAACAGAGAAGACTAATGACCCATTGAGCATTGTTGAATAATCATCCCTAGTTACAGAAAAACATGTTTCACATAACCTAACCCTAAGGCATTATGCCTGACCATAACCTTTAACCTTAACCGTTAATCATAAAGTTTTTCAAGTTTTTTTTCAATTTCTTCCATAAGTAAGGACCAGTGTAATAGCCAAATGTTAAGGAGCAATGTGTGAGTCATTAAGAACCAATTAATAGTGAGTAAACCCTTAAAGGTCAAAGGCCTTATTGGGATTTCAAAATCCGCCAAGCAATATCTTGACCTTTTGACCTCTCAGGAGGTCATCCTTTATGGTAGAATGATGTCCTTTCATGTTGTGGATTCTGAAAAGCCTTAACTTTAAGGAAGGAAGGATGAACAGTTAACATTGTTTGAGAAGACTTAATGGGTAGTGAAAATGTGTGAAGAGAATATAAAAAACGTATGTTGACATGTAGTTGTTTTTATTGAGCAGCACATAGTATACTCCTACAGGTAGGGCTTTTTATTTCACACTTGGACATCCCCAGGGGTTCAAAACCACTACAAATGTTTTGTTTGAAAATGTAACAATATACCAAAAATCTGCATTATTTCTTCCAAATACTGTAATATCCCTATATCAGTGTGATGAACATTTCATACAAAAATCTAAGATTAGATTAAAATCTGTTCAGATTAACCCCTGATAAAATCAAGTTTTTTATGCAATCATGAAATTGTGTTTTTGTAGTCAAGATTTGGAAGGCCTCTACTTTACTGAAATACATACGACACGTCATTCTTTTCGGAAAAACCGACCCCTACAACGTGGAAAACCGTAGGGTTCTATCTTTAACCAATCTAGAGATATGAATAGTGTAGTAAGGAGGATCAAGGTGCAGAGAAGTGAGTGACAAGGTTTGACTTTATTTTCTACCTTGTTTTTGTTTTGCCTTCGCGTCCACTACGCGAGGTAGACAAAAGCGTGCACGGAGCAGGTAACAATAATCCAAACCCACAGACAAATAGGAGGCACTACAGTGCTGGGCAATGCTGTCTGGGTATTCACATAAAACATGTAACAATCACGGACACGGAGATTAGACACACACAGGCTTATATACCTAGTCAACAGGTAACTCCTGTTAGGAATCAGGGAGGGATGCATTCACAGACATGGGGAAAACAGGACAAAACACACCATGGCGACTCAAACGCCAGCGACGTCGAATGCCGGGTCGCAACGCGACCAGAGGAGGGCCGGTCCCTAGATGGCAATGTGACAAATAGAAATGTGACGGGTGTGTTTGTTGATGCACATTTGCATCAATAGGCTTTGAAACAACAGACTAAAAACACTAAACTTGAGAAATAAAACTTATACACACCGTACATCTCAAGAATTACGTTGATATACAACTCCCCACAATATGAACATAAATGGGTGACATTCTTTCTCTGTCTACATATAAACACACATAAAAAAAAACTAACTGATAACATTTATGATTAATGGTTAAGGTTAACGTAGGGTTATGGTTAGGCATAATGTGTTAGGGTTTGATTATGGTTAAGGTTAGCCATCACAGTATTGAAGATTGGGTTAGGATGAAGGTTGAGGGTAAGGATACAAAAACAGTAAACTCCTGTGTAAACACTATATTTACACAACAAAACACATTTTCCTGGAATGAAAGATGCTACCATTGGACTGAAAGTTGTGGATACACCCACCATCACAACTCTCTTGTAAACAGCCAGTCTATTTAACTATAAATACATTTATAACCACCTTTGGAACAGGAAGTTACTAGGTGTAGAATTATTACTGTGAGGAGGTTGAGTGTAAGTGTAAGGTAGTGCAAGGCGAGAGGACCAGTGCGCAGGATAGGTGCAAACAAGGAAATGTATTGCCTTGATATATGTGGTCGTAGATAAAGGCTACGAACTGAAACACTTTCGTGCACAGGCACGGAAAAGAAGAGACACACAGGGCATTCTATACACCAGTGTCAATGACACAACCAATAAGGCATGCGCTGAACAAGTAACAATAACACACGCCGAGACAGGAAACACAATTCTCCTTCTTTTTATTTTAAGAATGCACCTTGATAATGACAGGATATGAGGAGTTTAAAGAAAAGTTAACGGCTAAATCGAACACCGTTGACGGGCAACTAAGCCTTGGTGGCTTGTTTCAGCGCATTGACAACTGAGTACATTTGTAAGAAGTGTTCTTGTAATGTGTTCTCTATTTTGTCATACAGACTCTACTTTTATGGGAAATATGATTGACATGGAAAACAGTTCATTTAAATATGTGAAAACGTTAGTATTTCCGGTTAGTAGTATAATTTAATAATAGGCTACACATGGACCGCATCTCTGAAATGTACCTATTACTGTTAGTTAATTAAGATCTACTACCTAAAGCACCTTGGCTGCAGAGCTAACAGTATGAATGTAATGCTATTGTGTAAAGAATAACTTAATTCTAACCATCGTTTAAGCTGAAACCCCAATGGAAAGCGCACCTGTCAACAAGTCAGGATGAAATATGAAAATCAAGTTGTGTATAAATAGTCCTCATCAGTAATACACAGTACATACGTAGTATGTAGTCTACACTTATAATAGCCTTATCATATGTTCACAGAAAACATAAAGCTGAAACAGTGAAAACTAGAGGAGGGCCGCCTCCTGCTACATTTATACATGCTGAGGAGTTGGTACTGGAGGAGGGCCGCCTCCTGCTACATTTATACATGCTGAGGAGTTGGTACTGGAGGAGGGCCGCCTCCTGCTACATTTATACATGCTGAGGAGTTGTTACTGGAGGAGGGCCACCTCCTGCTACATTTATACATGCTGAGGAGTTGGTACTGGAGGAGGGCCACCTCCTGCTACATTTACACAGGCAGAGGAGTTGGCACTAGCGCACAATAGAGGAAGGCCCATAATGGAGGGGGTCGAGGGGGCAGTTTTTGTTAATGCCTAGTTTAAAATATATGTTTGTAGTTCATATGTCTGTCTTATGTACAGTTAAGGGGGATACTATTGATCTGCTCCAGCAGGCCTCTTGTCTGAGAAAAAGAGTGCAATTCATAAAGGACTTCTGTGGATTCATCAATGCTGAAGTCTTGACACAATTTAACAGCTTTTCTCTTTATTTTTTGCACAGGACGACTTGGGTAGGGATGTTAGCCATGTCTGACACACATACAGGTTGACCCATTTCATCATTTGTACAGTAGTTTCATGTCTATTTCACAGTGGCTACCATAGGTTATTACTAGGCTATGCATGGCACATTGTCATGAGCTGATATTCCCAGTCATACATTTATTGAATGAGAATGAACCTTCAAGAGAACAAACCTTTGGTCAGTTGGCAATTACATTATAGTCAGAGAAGCTAAATCATCAACTCTCCCCACCCATGGCTGTTGTCTCCCAGGCCTCACACAGAACCCAAAGGGTAACTTTTTGCTATTGAAAGAATCCCTCATAATGACCATATGTATCACTAATGATGCTGAATCCTGTATGCCATGTTTGTTCTCTCAATGTGTTTTGCTTTACAGGCTGGATCTGACAATGTGCAGTTGCTCTATAAGCGTATGTTTGAGCTCGACTGCCAGAAAAAAAGAACCTAGAATCTAGAAATAAAGAAACTCAAACGTGGAACTTGCCAAAAAGGTCTTGCTATACATTGACCATCCTTTGATCGATATGTCTCTATCATCTGTTAAATGTTTCTGTACATTCTTAGGAAAAGGAGAATGCCAAATTAATAAATGCATACATAAAAAGAATAATTTAACGTGCCTTGTTATTGGTAAAAAACTGATCTGTGTTGACGTCTCTGACAGATCTTCCTGTTGGGTGATTCAACATCACTGGATCCACTATATCTGGTGGCACCGGCATCGTCAGAAAATTCCCAACTAATATGCTGAACACCTCTCAGTGTCTTGAATATACATAGACGTTTTCAAGATTAAATAATGTAGGCTAGACAAGATGCCAGATCAAATAATATGATCAAATACCTGAACATTGATGCTGTAAAATTGTTCTACCAGAGGCACTCTAATAGGGATGTGTACAGTTAATCACGGCAATCACCATTGGGACACAAATGTGTTCTGTACATATGCCCAGTCTATGCATATTAATAATAGACCAATTTGTTCACATTACGAATAACCTAAGATGGCCTAATGGCCAATGATCTTTAGAACGCTTACATGGCCTGGGAACACAACAAACGCACCCAGCAGTTTCATGAGAGCAGGAACCACCTTGCGAACTGAAAGGCAAACTGAATTCTTGATCAGATGTTCAGCAAAAAGTCGCACACTGTCTGTTTAACAGTGAGGGCTTTACTCGGCAAGTGATATTGGAGACGTCTAGCCCGAAAAGCCGGAAAAGATACTAAATTCCCTCCGATGAGAATCAATATATTTCATATAGAACCTCATCCAGGTAAGTTAGAGGTTTGTATGGTCTCTAAACACCCTCGCCATGTGGAGTGAGCCTCTTTCAATTTGTGCGCCAATGTCGATTGGCTCTTACACATTTGCTAGCATTTTTCCCGACAGAATGGTGGACGGAGGGGCGGTGCCTTTATAGGGTAACATCAAGATAACTATGAAGATAACCTGCTCAGAGCAGTGTACAGATGCAGCATATATTTCCAGCATACCTTGGGTAAAACGTATTCACCTTTCATAGTTAGGGTTAATCAGGAAGGACACCCAACGTCACTAAGTTACTCCTGAAGTTACCTCGATAAGCCAGTTACCTCGCTTCATAGTATACCCCTCTGATATCCAATTTTGCAGCCAAAATAAAGGTGATAGGCTTTCTGCCATTCCCAAGTGAAGGGTTGCATATAATGACACAATAACATGTCTTGAAGATTAGATCCAAGCAACAATACCTGAACATTGATGCTGTAAAATTATATTCTCCCAGAGGCACTCTAATAGGGATGTGTACAGTTAATCGCACCAATCACCCATGAGATTCCAATGGACAAAAATGTGTTCTGTACATATGCCCAGTCTATGCATATTAACAATAGACCAATTTGTTCACATTAAGAATAACCTATGATCGCCTGGAGGTGTGGTCGTCTTGGAGGTGGAGGCTACAAACTTCCCCCCGGCTTAGATGTTTTTCTTCGTAAGAAAAGGCTTCCGTCCTGCGACCCTACCACATAGCCCATACATATGAAGAATACGGGAGATTGTTGTCATATGTAGTACACAGCCAGTACTTGCCAGAAATTCCTGCAGCACCTTTAATGTTGCTGTAGGCCTCTTGGAAGCCTCCCTGACCAGTTTTCTTCTCGTCTTTTCATACATTTTGGAGGGACATCCAGTTCTTGGTAAGGTCTCTGTTGTGCCATATTTTCTCCACTTGATGATGCTTGTCTTCCCTGCGTTCCATGGTATATCTAATGCTTTAGAAATCCTTTTGTACCCTTCTCCTGACTGATATCTTTCAACAATGAGATCCCTCTGATACTTTGGAAGCTTTCTGCGGACCATGATTTTTGCTCTGAGATGCAACTGAGGAAATGTCAGGAACATCCTACTGGAACAGCTGACCTTTAATTGTGATTAATCAGAGTCACTTTAAATTATGGAAGGTGTGTAAAGACTGTAATGACTATTTAAGATTAGTTTGAATGTGATTGGTTAATTCAGAACACGGTCACAACCCCAGTTATGAGAGGGTGTGCACACTTATGCAACCAGGTAATTGTAAGATTTTATATTTTCCCCCTCAAGGATTTCAGTTTGTTTTTCAATGGAATTGTTCACATTATAGGTCACATTAAAAGTGGGAAAAATTCTGACATGATTTATTTTTGTCTCGTTCTTTTACATCACAAACACCTAGCATTTATCAGTAGTGTGTAGACTATATCCACTGTAGGTGAGGTATTTATTAAGTGTAGGATATGATACTTCAACCATTGCAATTGTTTTTATTTATTTCTCATATTTCTATTGTTCTATGGTAACAAGTATGATAATTATGAAATATATTTACGGTCCACTCGAGTTCGCCCGATATTGAGCAGGTACAACTATTTTCTACTTTGGTTACAATCTACCCCTGACTCTCTGTTGTTGGATAGTTTACACTCTGTGACAGTTTCTTCCTCTTATCTTGCATCACAGTGAAATAAGATACTGATTTGTACTGCTGGAGGAAGAGGTTGCATTTCTGTTGTATTCCTGTCACATTCTTGTCTCGGCCATCAGAGGGAGACACTAGCTCCAATAGTTGCTTCACGCTTTAAAATGCTATCTCAAAATATAGATTTAATTAAGCTACTGATTTGTACTCCTGGAGGAGGTTGCATTCCTGTTGTATTCCTGTCACTCTAGTCACGGTCTGTGCGCGTGTCAATTGTGTGCCGCTGATGTGTCAATGCTAATGCTCTCCACTGCGCCCTGTGCCTTCCTCTCCCATGTTGAGACTATGTGTGAGCTTG
The DNA here is from genome assembly GCA_016801125.1 of Novumbra hubbsi. Lineage (NCBI taxonomy): Eukaryota > Metazoa > Chordata > Actinopteri > Esociformes > Umbridae > Novumbra > Novumbra hubbsi. Next base: position 15,174 of record JACXGK010009932.1, read on the forward strand.
GTTTGTCAGTACGCGTGATAAAGAATAGCATTGGCAAGAAGGTTACAGTGACAGAGAGCTTCACATAAGAAAACAGAGCAGTATGTACATGCACAGTGTGTGTTTGTGTGTGTTTAATGTGTCATAAGATCTTGGTGCATAGATACATAGATGAATGTCAATATAAAATGTGTATATCCACATAATGCACTACATTAATAAACCCACAAAGGTAGAAATAGTTGGGGTTGGTGTTATTGTTACATACTATTGTTACAAGCATTATAGATATTTAGTTCTTCATGTCCAGGTAGGCCTGAGTTTTGTTTTATATTGTTCGGTTCATGTTGTTGCCAAACATTAGCTGTTTTAGATTCATTAGTGTTGGTCTTGTCTCGGCCAGCAGAGTGTCAGATATCATAGTCAACCATAACTGAATAGAAAAAACAAGCCATTTTAAATTAAATAGATGAGGTATTTATTAAGTTTAGGATATGATACTTTAACTTAAGCGTTTTCTTTTAACATTTAGATTGTTTCAGGAATTCATAAAAGCACTAAAGTTAGCATAAGGACCAGTCAAGCTAGCCCAATGTTTACAAAGACATGTGTTCTGTTTACTTCAACTAAAGTAAATCTGTGAACTGGTCAGTATTGTTGTGCTATTTGATTAACTCTATGAATCAATCTGTCTGACATTAACTTAGTCAATCTACCTCTTTGAGAGTCTGAGGGGAGATGAGGAAGGTGTGAATCCTAAAGATGAGAAGGAGAGCACTTAGCCGCTTTGAATATTTCCTAAACCTTGCAACGAAGCCATCCACAAAACAATAGCAACGCAATTGGAAACGAGAGGCATGTTTTGATACTTGTCATATCTCTGTATTACACACAAAACAATGTCCCATTAGATGGCCAAAATCAGTGCCATTTCATTGTCACGGCATAAACTGTACTGTAGCTATCTAGCATTACTTGCAAATTTCAAATCCTGCAGCTATTTGCATAGCCTCTTTTTGTACAGTTTGTCTTTACAAAAAGACAAACTTTCTCTCTTTCTCCATAAAGCTGGATATTAACTCATAATCTCCTTGTTACCTTTATCTCTAATTTGGCACATTGAAACAACAGGCCACAATTACCTCCCACACATCCAATGGCTCGTCATTTGCCCATAGGCAATTTTCAAAGTGTTGGCCTTAATGTAGCTACTTTTCATGTGCTCTGAAATACTGTGCTTGTTTTTCTACCATGAAATTGACAATTATTTGTTGATAATTCATTAAAACAACTGCCATATCTTTACAGACATTTCTGCTTCTTTAAAAGTACTTACTACATGTTCATAAAAATATTATTGTTTTTAACATAGAAATTCCATAACCACTGTAATAAATCTACAGAGAATGTGTTTAAATATTGCTATTATTAACCGCGAATGCGTTTTGGCGCCGGTCAGGTCCGGAATTGGACCATTACGATTCCTTCGTCAGGAAATTCAGATCAGTCTTCGACCACCCCCCCAACACATTCCCGTGTTGCCTGTCACACCGCCCATTCCCATATGTTCTATCGATCAACGTCCGCTGGGTATGGGTAAGGTGTGCCAGGTAACCACTCCTTTACGTATGCTGTGTGGCTCTCACGTCGAGTCCATCTCCCTGTACGTCGTGGAGGCCCCCCATTTCCCCATCATTCTGGGTCTGCCGTGGCTCTCCCTACATGATCCGTCCTTTTCATGGTCGCGGAGGGTTCTCACGGGATGGTCCCAGGGGTGTCAGGGTAAGTGTTTGGGTATGTCTGTTTGTGCCACTGCGGTGGAAAGTCCGCCTACTGTTTCCTCCGTGCGCATTCCCTCTGACTACCGGGATTTGGCACGCGTCTTTTCTAAGGCACAGGCCAGGCGGTTGCCTCCCCACCGTCCGGGGGATTGCGCGATTGAACTTCGTTCTGGTTGTGCTTTACCTAGGGGGCGCGTTTATCCCTTATCCCGAGCCGAGACGGAGGCGATGTCCGCCTATGTCAAGGAAGCACTGTCTCAGGGATATATTCGCCCATCCACATCACCTGCCTCCTCTAGTTTCTTTTTCGTAAAGAAAAAGGATGGCGGTTTACGCCCGTGCATCGACTACCGAGCACTGAATGACGTCACGGTGAGATTCACCTACCCGTTACCGTTAATTGGTCCGCTTATGGAGACGATGCATGGGGCCCGGTTCTTTACGAAACTGGACTTGCGGAGTGCCTATAATTTAGTGCGTATCCGTAGTGGAGACGAGTGGAAGACCGCATTTAGCACCACTTCCGGGCATTACGAATATCTGGTGATGCCCTACTTGTTGATGAATGCTCCATCTGTGTTTCAATCTTTCGTTGATGACATTTTTCGGGACATGTTTGGTCGCGGTGTGGTTGAGTATATCGATGACATATTGATATATTCGAAGTCACGGGCCGAACATGTTAACACCGTTCGCGGGGTATTGCAGCGTTTGATGGAGCACGACCTGTTTGTCAAACTGGAGAAGTGTATGTTTTTTCAGTCTTCTGTCTCTTTCCTAGGATATCGCGTTTCCTCCGGGGGTGTGGAGATGGAACCCTCGCGCGCTGAGGATGTGCTCAATTGGCCATCCCCTACCTCCGTGAAGGAGGTCCAAAGATTCCTAGGTTTTACCAACTATTACCGTCGTTTTATCCGGGGTTTTGGCTCTGTGGCAGCCCCGATTACCTCGCTGTTTAAGGGTGCGCCTACCCGTTTGCATTGGTCATCGGAGGCTGAGCGGGCTTTCCGCTCCCTGAAATCTTTGTTCTCCTCTGCGCCGGTGTTGGCGCACCCCGATCCAGATTTACCGTTTGTCGTAGAGGTGGATGCTTCCGAAGTTGGGATGGGGGCCGTGCTCTCCCAGCGGTCGGGGGTCCCACCTAAGCTCCGCCCCTGTGCTTTCCTCTCGAGGAGGCTCAGTGCAGCGGAGCAAAACTACGATGTGGGTAATCGTGAGTTGCTTGCAGTGGTCACAGCTCTGTCGGCTTGGAGACACTGGCTCGAGGGGGCTAAACACCCTTTTCTCGTTTTGACTGACCACCGCAACCTGGAGTACATCCGTTCGGCGAGGAGGCTGAATTGCGTCAGGCCAGGTGGGCCCTGTTTTTTACCAGGTTTCACTTCACCCTGTCTTATGTTCCAGGTTCCAAAAACATTAAGGCCGACGCCCTCTCCCGGATTTATGACCATGATCATCCCTGGCATGCAAATCGTTGCACCAATGGTGTGGGAGGTGGATGCGGACATACGGAGGGCACTCCGGGCTGAGCCCTCCCCGCCTCACTTCTCCCTCCTCTGGTCATCCGGGTTTGGGCAGGACTATGACAGCGGTGAATGGTAAATACTGGTGGCCTACTCTGGCTAGAGACGTTCGCGTTTACGTCTCCTCCTGTTCGGTGTGTGCCCAGAGTAAGTCTCCCAGACACTTGCCCTCAGGTAAGCTACTTCCTCTTCCTATACCGCAACGGCCATGGTCTCACCTGAGTGTTGATTTCGTAACTGATTTACCTCTTTCCCAGGGTAGCACCACCATCCTGGTCGTTGTGGATAGGTTTTCGAAGGCCTGTCGTTTGCTCCCCTTTCCTGGCGTCCCTACGGCCCTGCAGACCGCGGAGGCCCTATTCACTCATGTCTTCCGGGCACTATGGGGTCTATAGTGTCTGACCGGGGTCCCCAGTTCACGTCCAGGGTGTGGAAGGCGTTCATGGGGAAGCTGGGGGTCGCGGTCAGCCTTACCTCCGGGTACCACCCTGAATCCAACGGCCAGGTTGAGAGGGTTAACCAGGAGGTGGGCAGGTTCCTGCGAGCGTATTGCATGGACCAACCAGCGCGGTGGGCCGCCCTCCTGCCA
>JACXGK010009933.1:0-18942 GCA_016801125.1 Novumbra hubbsi
AAAAAAAAAAAGCCAACAACAACGGAAAACAGGTTCTCAGAAATGTGTGACGATTTAGTGAAAAAACGCATGTTCAGAAGTATTCATAACATTTAATTCAGCAATTTCCAGAAACTCCTTTGACAGCGATCACGCTAGTATTCTTTGCAATCTCCATTGACCCTTTAGATTTCAAGGCCTTTTCTGGGCCACTTAAGGACATTCACATACTTGTCCCAAAGCCACTCGTGTTGTCTTGGCGGTGTACTTTGGGTCCATAGCTGTGCTGAAAGATTATTCTTCGTCCCAGACTGAAGTCCTCTGTGCTCTGGATCAGGTTTTTTTCAAGGACCTTTTTGAATGTATCTGTGTTCATCTTTCCTTCAAACATTACCAGTACTGAAGAGATGGTAGAGATGGTAGTCCTACAGACAGGTTCAGCTCTGAAGCCCTGTCAGGGTGCCCATTGGGTTCTCGCCTTGACCAAGACTCATCTTGCCTGGTTACTTATGATGGTCAGCTCTAGGAAGAGTCTCTGTGGTTTCAAACTTCTCCAAATTAACAATGATGGAACCTACTGTGCTTTTGGGAACATGGAATGCTTTGTTTTTGTTTTCTTACAACCCTCCCCAGAACAACACAACTCAACAGTAAATTATTCTCATCCCAGAGATGGCGAAGTACGGGTTCTATGAGGTTATAACCCTGAATAAAGGTTAAAGGTCTCACCTCGATGGAGCTAGCGATGTTGAGGCACTCATCCATGCCAGGAATGTCTAGCTGAATCACCCTCAGGTCTTTACACTTCACTATGATGGTCCCCAGTGTTCCCACAAACCTGCACAGGTTTGGAGAAAGCAGTTACTGTTAAGTAGATGGGTTGAATCATGACATTGAAGTATGTATGGTAAATGGTTGTAACGTGGAATACATTCTCTTATACACCCAATGTTATCCAAAGACCCTGCAAACCCACGTCAACAATGTTATCCAAAGACCCTGCAAACCCACATCAACAATGTTATCCAAAGACCCTGCAAAGCCACGTCAACAATGCACCACCACACCCACCTCTTCTCAATGCAGTCGATGTTAGTGTGCAGCAGCCAAAGTTCTTCCGTGTTGTCTTGCCTGGAGCTTAAGATAAGGTGGTGCCCAGTAAGACACAGAGTTCCCTCAACAGTGGGCTGGAAGGGCCGTCTCAGCACCACCCCATCCACCCTGGGGGTCTTAATCAACTCAGCAAACTCCATTCCCCACAAACACGGCCTGCCAAGAAGAGACAACTTGAGTTAGCAATCCTTATTTACTTGTTAATTTAGCCAGGACGATAGCCCACGCAGTAATTGCTGCCAAAACGATCCGCTATCCGCTATCCACGTAGTCGCACAGGCAAGGATCTTAGCAGCAACGGGAAATGAACAAGATATTTTTAGAATGCATCACGTGACTGTATACTGTATTTGCTTTAGGAATTAAGCTTCATACCGCTTACTTTTTGGCAATCAAAACTGCCAAAACCAAACAGCTCCACGCTTAATACGCGTCAGGCAAGTTTAAGCCACAGCCTAAACTCTGTTAACAAGTCACTTCCGTAATGCCTGGGCTAACAAATACTGTCCGTATTTATACTGTACTTAGCAAGCTAGCGACGCGATTTTAATAGATACTTTTAACCCACTAAAATGATATGTTTTCATACTGACAGGCCATACAAATAAAGACGCAGTGTATCATGACTGATTTTTCATCGCGGACTGCGATTTATCAAGCTATAGAAGCGAGAACAGTAAAGCTAGCTAACTTCCTTGCCATCAGGCTAGTAGTTGTTGGCTGGCCAGATGCGTAAGCGATGTAGTTGTATTACTAAACAAACGATATCTTTAAAAAATGCATACACACAACTATTAACTAACGTGCAAACGAAAATCCCTAAACTAGCGGCAAAACAGACTTAAATTGTTGACATTACCCAATGTCTTTACTGATGTTTATACGGGTTGGTTGAGTGCGATTACAAAAACACACCGACCTAATTAAGAGACCTGCGATTAAAGGTTCCTATCAAGTTAAAACTATTTCTAAGACTGGAACACACAATAGATTATATGTATTTCATGTATTTCATATAACTACTGTAATTTTAATTGGAAAAATCTGTCATTGACATTTATAATCTAGTCAGTGAAAGCGCGGTCATCCCCTGAGTTTTGAGAAGTCAGCCGCCAGGTGGTGCCTATGACGTTGTCATGGTGGTTGATTGCAGGCGGAACCATTCGCCTGGCTCGTGACTCACGTGGCAGAGACCTGATCTCAGCGTATGCTGCATAGCCGAATGTGGGCGCTGTTTATTTTCAGTTACACAGCTATAGAGGCCTCTATCAGCTTTCTTGACCAGGTTGTCAGTTTGGTTGGAACATTTATACCAGTCATGGGAGAACAGGGAGAACCTGTCCCCAGAGTATTTGTGACCACTTTCAGGCAGCAGGCTCTTTGTTGTTTTTCAAAAAATGGGCCAGAAGGTCTTTAGATGGTCTTGTAGTGAGGACTGTGTGAGGTGTGTGTGATGAGTGTGTGTGTGTGACGTGTATCTGTCTGTGTATGTTATAATCCTGTAGGTCCCTGAGGTATTGTTGTCAAATCTGACCAAGTGAGTTGTGACTGTAATACATTCTGACCTTATTCCTTTCTGAGTGCTCTGTGAAGGTCACTGCTGTCCTGTTGGGACTCATCCTGCTTTCCCCGGACGTACGTGATGGTCCGACACCTTAGACTAAAGCAACCAAGAAGTAGCACATGTAAAACTGTATGCCCTTGTAAAAGTGCTGTGGCTAGATCATTAGGTCTATATTCAGACCACCCCTGGACACACCCTTTCATCTGTACCCATCCTGAATGGCACCCTATTCACTACTGCTAATTAGAGTCTGATAGATTCAGTGCACTAAATAATCAATGGGCTTCGTTTTGGGACATGACCACTGAATAATTTACAGTATCTAATAACAATGCTATAATAATAATAATAACAAATGAATAAATCTTTGTGAGAGAAACATATTAATAACTCTTTAATAAACAGGGAAACTATCATTACTGTGTTTATGTCATACATCACACACATCTGTACACACACGTCTGCATATAGCCACTTTTGATCTTTCAAAAGGTGAAATGTGTTTACACTATACAATATCATCTGCTATTTTTTTCATTTTCAAAGACTACATAACTATATATATTTTTTCTTCTGGGATGAACAGTCTTATAGATGAATCTACAGTAAAAGGCCTTATAGATGAATCTACAGTAAAAGGCTTGACATGACATTTCGGCATAATATTCATCTTCTTCATCTAAAAACCAAAGCATACAAAAAGAACTTTAGCACCATATGTTTCATGATATTCATATTGTTTCCAAAAATAAGGGGTTAGTACAAGTGGACATCAGGTTTTTTTCAAGAATGGAGACTCCATGAAACAATTTAATACATTTTTATATTTAACAACAACAAATTAATCATTCTTTATCATGTCAATCTCAATGTAGGTTGTTTGAGTACATTTCAGTTTAATAAAAATGCTACAACTTGTAGCAATAATTTTGCAATTGTACCAACCATTTTTAATATTCCCAGACAAATAATATAGGATTAGCCTAATAGAATTGTGAAATACATTAACAATCTAACACAATCTAAAAAAAATATTCGATATTCAACCAACCAATATTCCCCAACAGGATTGATAACAATTTAACAAAATCAGCAGCAATTCATATTTTAATTGATACCATTGTAGCCTTCATTGGATGATTAAATCCATCTTTTAACAGAATATTACAGCCAATTCTACAGTAACAACAGAATTAGATACACACAGGTTTAGGACACAGAGATGACAGGGAAAATACGACACAGCAATCACATTCTAAACTTTTACCCAGATTCCTTTGATCAGAAGAGCTTTGTGCCTCTGTCCTTTGGCTTGTGCCCAAATAATGCATTTTATTTGTTTTATAAAAAATAAAAAAAATATCCTAGTGCAAAAATAATAAATTACACAAAAATTAAACTTAAAACATTAGGAAAATAATAACACAGTACATTAGCACAAGACAACAGTAGTAGTATTTGTTGTTGTTGTTTTGTGCAGATCAAGAAATCATAATTTGGTGGCACCTTGTCAGGAGAGAGTTGTGTTTGTCTGTAAACTGAGAGGGTTTGAGGTGCGTGCGTGTTCTCTCCCAGCACCAATGTCTGCTAGGGGTTCTGGAGGCAGGTAGGCAAGTCCCTCAGGTGGCAGAGGGACCGATGATGGGCCGTGCTCTGAAAGAGGGAGACCTGCTGGAGGAGAGAGACAGCAGTCCACACTGTGGTGGTAGCACCTTAACATCATCGTTCAGCACCAAGTTAATTCATTCATTAATTAACAAACTAAAATGCACCTTTTTTTGTCATCTGAGCATTTTGGCTCTAATTCAGAACTGATGATGGCGATAACACAAACACACGGAACGAAACAAAACACGACCAAACACTGCAACAGCCTGCTACACATTAATGCATACAGAGATTTAAGAAAGAGATAAAGAGGCCATTTTACAGAGTAGAGAGAGAGCAGGGGGAACTCTAGACAGAGTGACAGGTTAGAGAGCACTAACATGCTTATATGTGTTTGGGCCACCTCACAATGAGCTCTAGGCATGCTGGGAAAATTACGGGAAACAAGGAAATGAGGTGGTCAGAAAGTTTTGGAATCTCTCGTGGTTTTATCGTCCAATCAGATGGCGGAGATGCAGAACAAGGATGTGTTTAACGTCATCGCTAAACGCTTCGCTGCCCTGCTCCCAGTTGGCTCTACAAATCACTCATCTGACAGGACAGAACAAATAGGAAGAGTCCATAACAATTATGACCCAAATTATTATCCAGCATAATAACAGCTGTGTTCTAAAATATATGTCCAGCTCTGTCTCTCCAAAACTGGGGTCTAAGTGGAACTCTATTCCGTAATGAATTGTGTTTGACCAGGGTCCCAGTCGCCAGGTAGGGAAAAGGTTGCTTTTGGAACAGTTCTGAGGACGTTCACCATCTATTGGCCTCTGACTCTGTTCCAAAGCAACAGGCTGGCAGAACCAACTGGGCCTGTTTGACGAAGTGTGTTTCGAGATGAAACCACCAAGATTTAACTACAGTTGCTGGACACATATTTGTTCATATTTTCACTCTTATTTGTCCATCACAGAACAAAGATTGAGTTTCACAGACAAAGAACCCAACCTCTGGCTCTAATAGGGAGTCAGCTTCCTCTAAACATTACAGATATAGGATCTTAATTTGATTTACCAATTTGGGACAACAGGGAAATACACAAAGCAGTGATATGTGGATTGTAATTCATGATAATGTTGGTATGGGTCAGAAATGTTTTAATTGAAATGATAAACTTCAGAATACTTTTATCTAAACTTCAAATAAACTTTAAAAATTCTCTGGCAATGCATTGGATCCAACTAGGTTGCTTCACCTGTAACTCTATAACCAATTAGGATCCTCCACCCGTAACTCTATAACCAATTAAGATCCTCCACCCGTAACTCAAACGCTGTATTATGTAATCCTGTAGTCACTCTCTCAGCCTCCCTGGTTGGGTCACTTGCATCCTGGTGTCCAGGCGCTGGTCAGAATGGCCTCACTACATGAGGAGCATGGCTCTGTTTGAGAAGCCTCTAAGTTATTGTGATGGTGCATGATGGTAATGGCTTCCTGCTGTTGGCGGAGCTGGTGACCGTGGCTGGACAGGAGCACCCAGAGAAACAAGGCACTGCGGCGAGGAACGGCCAGCCAAGCGGCCGCCACTGTTTGTCCTGTGTCCCTGGATGGCTGTGGGGGCGGTGGAACTGGTCCCCCGTTTGTGGCCATGTACTCTGTGTTCATAACACATGGTATTAAGCAGTAAGGTCAGAGGTCAGGGGTCAGGGGTGTGGCCACTATACCACTAAGAACTCTTGTCAACCACAACCGTGCTAAGAGAACCTGGACACACTCTTAGCCGTGGTTTATTGCAATTAATAGTAACTTGGAACAGCAACAGTGTTTTTTGCAGACCAGTTGGATGTCTTCTGATACACTGTATGTCTATATATATATAAATATATATACTTCTGGCCAATCAGACTTCAGGGTGCGAACCTGCATCTGTTGATAATATAATACTCTCTATAATATAATACTGTCTATAATATAATGCTCAGTTGATAATCAGTTGATGCCATCGGTTTATTATATAAAAGTATCTGTACATGCTATCTGTTTATAATATAATAATATCTGCAATTTAATACATGTTTATCTAAAGTGCGTTGTGTGCGTGTGTTCCTTGTATGGGGGCACCAGGAGTTGAAACCCACAACCCTTGTATGGTGGCACCAGGAGGTGAAACCCACAACCCTTGTATGGTGGCACCAGGAGGTGAAACCCACAACCCTTGTATGGGGGCACCAGGAGTTGAAACCCACAACCCTTGTATGGTGGCACCAGGAGGTGAAACCCACAACCCTTGTATGGTGGCACCAGGAGTTGAAACCCACAACCCTTGTATGGTGGCACCAGGAGGTGAAACCCACAACCCTTGTATGGTGGCACCAGGAGTTGAAACCCACAACCCTTGTATGGTGGCACCAGGAGTTGAAACCCACAACCCTTGTATGGGGGCACCAGGAGTTGAAACCCACAACCTTTGGCGTTGCAAGCAGCAGAGTCGTGCCCGTGGCTGAAGCCTCTGACAATGTGCCATAATAGAATTTCTCTATGAATTACGAGGGAAATTATTGTTTTCTGGTTTGACATGAGGTCATTAGCACCATAAAAGGATGCACAGCCATGTTTTCTGGTGTCCATGACAACAAGCTATGCGGACCGATGAAAGAGATCACAGTGTTTTAATCTGCTATGTGCACCTGGTTGGGAAATAAATACCTATTATATATATATATATATATTTATATTATAATATATATATACATATACAGTAATATCTTATGAAAGACACTATGTCATATATCCATATATTGTGTTCAGCTTAATTAAGACACAAAGTCCTATATCCATACACAGTATATTTAAATAGCTCAATAAAGAAACTATGTCCTCTATTCATATATTATATAGCCCAATATAGACACTATGTACTATGTCCATACATAGTATACAGCTTTATAAAGACACTGTGTCCTATATCATTTACAGTATATAGATCAAAAAAGACACTGACCTACATCCATGTATAGTATTTAGTTCAATGAAGACAATGTCCTGGAACTATATATAATATATAGCTCATTGAAGATAGCTCACTATGTCCTATATCCATTTATATTATACAGCTCAATAAAGACACTATCTCCTATATCCATCTATATTATACAGCTCAATAAAGACACGGTGTCCTATATCCATCAATATTATACAGCTCAATAAAGACACCTTGTCCTATATCCATATATATGATACATCTTAATAAAGACACTATGTACTATATCCATATATATTATACAGCTCAATGAAGACACTATGTCCTATATCCATATATATTATACAGCTCAATAAAGACACTATGTCCTATATCCATATATATTATACAGCTCAATAAAGACACTATGTCCTATATCCATATATATTATACATCTTAATAAAGACACTGTCAAGAATATTCAGGCCAGCGTGTTGGTAACGTCAGTACAAACCTCATGTGGATGATATAATCTACAATAGAACTAAATGGAAAACGTATTTCTGTTTACTTCTTTTCTTGCTTCCAGGGAAAGGACGCACCATGGAATTGATGTCAGCCAGCCAGCCACCCAACACTCACCAAAAGCAGCTGCCACCTGACTATGACACTGAAGAAAACCATATCATCATGCACCCATTACACTTAAAGATGCAGACTGGGACTTTGGCATTTAACTAATCTCCCGTTTTGGATGGAATGTGTAATATGTTTATATGTGCATAATCTGTAAATAGACTAGCTATTATGCCTCAGATGGTCATGAAATCACATGATTTTGTTGAAATGGAGCAAAAATTGGCACATACTTGACACGGTACACAATTTCCTGACTCATCATGGCCGCTTCTACAACAGGTGGTCAAAAATCACGGAATGCATCTTTAAGAACAACCAGTATGATCTCACACACGAGACCATAACACATGGTAACATATCATCTCACACACGAGACCATAACAAATGGTAACATATCACCTCACACAAAAATTAACAAAACATCTGGTTGCATCCCAGGAGATAAAAGTTTACCATAATGCATTGCGCTATGGAGACGGCCAGAGATCGGTGAGGACATGTCGTGGTCTTGGCACAGCTGGCGCCCTAATCCCTACTTGGTGCACTACTTGGGACCACAGACCACTGCCCTACAAAAGACCCCTGAGTCAACTGGTTCAGTGGTGATGATCCTATTGGTCCTGAGGAACCAATCCCTGCTTTGAACTGTTTGTTTATCTGTTTGTTTGTTTGTTTGCTGCGGCGTAAAAGCTTAGCTGTTGTTCATTCAAAATGTAAAACAAGGAGAATCATTTGCATACGGACAAGAAGAAGGTCTGTAATATACTGAAGGATCCGTGAGTCTGACACCCCACTGACACTGACCCACCCACTGGTTATAGTAACGGAAGAAATGCACTATAGGCTTAATGGTGGTAGTTATAACCTACACTCCAGGATACATAATGTGTGTAGCCGTAATCTACATTCCAAAATGGTTGTAGTTTTTACCTACAATCCAGGATAAAGAATGTTTGTGGTCTAAACCAACATTCTAGAATTTTTGTTGTCTTAACTTACTTTTCCAGTATACCACAAATGTTTGTGGTCTTTACCTACATTCCAGAATGATTGAAGTCTTAACCTACATTCCAGAATGGTTGACGTCTCTTACCTACAATCCAGAATGGTTGAAATCTTAACCTACATTCCAGAATGGTTGAAGTCTTAACCTACATTCCAGAATAGTTGAAGTCTTAACCTACAATCCAGAACAGTTAAAGTCTTAACTTACATTCCAGAATGTTTGCAGTCTTAACCTACATTCTAGAATGTTTGTAGCATTAACTGTAGCACTCAAGAATGTTTGAATTGTTTGTCGACTCGCCTGGAGAAATGTACGATTTTAGACTGACTAGAGTTATTTTTGTTCTCTAACCTACAGACAGATATTTTCATTCATCGTCATGGCAGTGCACCTCAGTTCAGGATCTCAAATCACTCAGCGCCAATCCCTCTGATTAGTAACCAGGAAGTGTATGTTAGTATGACAACTCCACTGTTCATTACCTGGGGACAGGATGTGAAAGTTGTCATAGAGGGCGGAGCAGCAACCATGGGTGGAGCCAAACCATTGGCAAGACACACATGGACACACATGGACACACACAAACACACACACGTCCCGGTCTCACAGTCTGTCCTCGGGTTCTTTTCCACTCCTGGCAATTCCCCCTAACCCTTTCTTGCTCACTCTCTCCACCCCACCTGACCTCTGACCCTTAACATATGACCTCAGCATAACCCTGAGGAGGACCCTCACCATGCTGTGTTCCAAGTAGGTATCTACAGTAAATCAGTACAGTAGCAATAGATACATAACACTGTTAACATGCCACACTGTAAAAAAGACTCCAGAACACTGACTGGAATATGAAATGCATTCATTCAGGTTTTCCCACATGTATTTTTTTGTAGTAGCCCTCTCTGGATCTGAAGCCAGAATATAGTCCCATGACAAGTAATTGGCACTGCAGCTTTTAAAGACATTAAGACAGACATTTATTTTTAGTTATTTTTTACTTTTACACACTGCCCATTGCTTAAGCGCAGCTACTCCAGTGACCCAACACCAGACAGTGTTGGTTCTTATCCCACTGCTGACATAACCAGGGAGTCTACACCAGAACTCTAATGCGCCAGAAGGAACACAGATGGTCCTCCATCTCAGGGCAAACACATTTGATGACTAACCCCCAAACCTGGATGTTGCTGGCCAATTACACTGCCCCCCAATGCCAGCATTACACTGCCCCCCCAATGCCAGCATTACACTGCCCCCCAATGCCAGCATTACACTGCCCCCCAATGCCAGCATTACACTGCCCCCCATGGCCAGAATTTCACATCCAACCAGGATTTGGAGTAAATGTTTTTACATTGGTCGACATATGCATGCGTCCTTGCAGGTGTGCTTTTAAAAACTGCATTGCCCATAACTCGTGATGTGATTTCATTTGTATAGCGGCTTCAATGTCAAGCTCCAATATATGACTATAGAAGGCAAGATTTATATATATTTTTTCCTCAGGAATGGGAATGGCCGCCCCCTTGTGGACGGACGGCCTTAGTGCACAAGCACCTGCCGACTCTGCTACGAATGGAGACGTATCACACCTGTAGGAATTGGCAGGTTTTGAAGTTTGACGGTCTATGGGCTAGGGTCTAGGGGAGACAGTACTAATATTTGGCTTTGTTTTAAACTGACCCGGCAGTAGCCAGCACAGTTGCAGTGTCCTCCCTAGGAACAGTATCCTATATTAGATCACAATGGGTGAGAGCACACGTTTTAACACACTGCAACACTTTAAGTAAAAAAAAGAACAGATGTCCAGGTACACAGTCGCCTAAACGTCGTCATCATTTCAGAAAGTACTAAAGAAAATAGCCCGACTGGACTGAAGCAAAACTAAACCCCAACTCACGCTGGTCCCCACCGGAGAACCAGCAGACAATTATTTGCACCAGATAAGCTTATTGTTTAAGCTAAATACCTCAGTGACAGAAATCAAATGAGGAACTTAAGAAAGTGAGGAGGACGGAACACCATCTTCCTAGCTGACGGCCGAGAATGCTGGAGGAATAGCGGGAGACAGCCTTTGACCCACCCCTTGCTTTGTCACTTCATGATCTGCAGATTCATTGTTTTATTTTCAGCGGCCAACTGTCGACGTGCTGTATTCAAACACTTGACTTGATTTTATTTGTTGAAAAAAACTAATTTTGGAATGTTGTTTGCTGTGCTATACCTGTGGACACTGTGCTCGCCTGTACCTGTGGACACTGTGCTCGTCTGTGCCTGTGCTACAAAATCACTGAATTCAGTGTTTACCATACATAGGAAGAACAAACTCTAGCGCGCTGTTACACTCTGCTACCAGCAGAGGCCTCCTTTCGTTACACAATGGTGGAACCTAAGCACTGATTCAAGGTGAGGTTTGCCTTTCCCTCCGTAAACAGTTAAAGGTAGGATTCAGGCAGGGAGTTCTGGTCCTAGAACTGTGCGCAGGGACTCCCTCTGCCGAAAGAAGTGTGTGATGTAACACATTCCAGGGGAGGGAGGAAGGGATAGATGAACATTCATAGTCACTTGTTGCTGTAGACATTTTGAATGTCCGTTCGTTTTTTTTGTGCCTTGTAATTTCACCAAGTGTGCTTCTCAACTAGAGGTTTGATGCTACTTCATTTGGACTGATAGGCTATCGTTTGTGTTGCAGGAATTCAAATGTGTAAAGATATGGCAGTTGGTTAAGGTTCCGGGTGCAAAGGACTGCCTTGTGTCAAGCCTCCTCCATCATTCCCATCAGGCTTTGCACCTGTCATGTGCGACAGGAAAAACATGTCCCCGCCAGAAATATTATGATCAACACAGTATATGAACACACATCCTAGCCATACAGTATATACACACTCAAACAGACACAGAGTATTTACACACACTCAGACAGACAGACGGTATTTACAGACTCAGACAGACAGACGGGGGTTTTACATCCCATTTCTGAAAATCTATGTATCTTTTATGTCGGATTTATCACATTTCTCTGCGTGTTTTGTTCTTCCAAAATAAAATATGATAATGTGTATTCATGTATACAGTCTTGACAGCACCTCGGGAGATGTTGACAACACAGCAGTCCTGCGCAGGACCTGACCGGTGGGGAGGAAGAGGAGGAGCACCAGATGAAGGAGCGGATGCAGTGTGTGGACGACCGGAATGACAGAAGAGAGGAGCTTGGGAACCGACGGTCGTCTTCAGAGGGAGGACTCGTACTGCAGGAGCTCGTACAGCAGCGGTCCGTCCCGATACCTGATGCCCACGGCGTTGGGGCTGATGTACTGCAGCACATTGATGGTCCTGCGGAGACGGCGATCCACGAAGTGAGCGTCCCAGGCTGGGTAGCGCTTTCTGGGCATGTCGATCTTGATGAGGGGCCCCTCGGGCCGGATGGGTCTCCCGGCCGCATCCAACGGCTCCGTGGACCTCACCTGGAACACGGGCAGACAGGTGTCGGTACCCTCCTCGTCCCCGTCAACGTATTCCCCCGCCAGGGCTCGTGTGGGGGTGGCCTGGGAGCCCCGGGGGCCTGGGGTCGGGGCCATGGGCTCCGCCTCCGGAGGCAGGGGAAGGCCCCAGAGCAGCTCGGCGCAGCAGGATGACGCCAGGACCCGGAGCCTGGGTCCCATGGGGTGCAGGACCCCGTAATACAACACCATGCAGGCCACGCCCGAGGCGAAGCACAGGAAGACGCCACAGAGGGCGGAGCCGGCGTAGGAGTCGGTGGTGGTGGGGTCACGGTACGCGTACCAGAGCGCGGTGAGCACAGCGTTCTCCAGCAGCACCACCGTGTAGTAGGTCACCATGCGGTACCGCGTCCGGCCCTCGCGCACGTTGAACCAGCAGAACACGTAGACCACGCCCACCACCATGTTGAACAGAACCTCCTCCCACTTGGACATGCAGAAGTCGGTGCCACCGTGTATCACCCAGAAGGCCATGGCACACCAGTGCAGCACCACGAAGATGCCGAAGTAGAGGTGGAAGACGGAGGCGAAGAGGGCGAAGGAGAGAACGCGGGAGGAGATGGTGAACAGGCGCCACAGCAGATGCACCAGGGCTCCGCGGTAACTCATACTCTTCTTGTCGTCTCGGGAGTCACGGAGGAGCTTGTGGTAGGAGGCCAGGACCCAGGACAGAGACAGGAGGGAGGCCATTATGGACATACCTATAGAGGGAAGAAGAGAGAGAGAGAGAGAGGATACATGTATAGAGAGATTGGGTGAAAGAGGAAAAATTACAAGTAGGGGAAGAAGAAAAAGAGGTGGAAAAAAAGAGAGGGAGAGAAAAGGTGATACTTTTTGTGTGAAAGGCCAGGTGATGTTCTGTCTGGTAGTTAACTGGCCAAGCAGAGCAGAGAGCAGGTGACGTTCTTTAAGTTTGGTGTCTGGATTTGTAGCCGAGCAGAGCACTGGACAGTCAAATACGTTAAAGAATTTATGTAGACAAATTAAGATGAAACAATTACTATAAAAATGTAACTCGGACAATCAATGTACATTGTAATGATCAAATGAATCATGTTTAAGAAACTATGAAGTGTGAAATTAGGTTGTTCAATCACTCCTACATAGTTTGATATGGGAGGGTTGAATCACTCCTACATAGTGTGATTTTTAAGAGTTGAATCACTCCTACATAATGTGATATTGGAGAGTTGAATCACTCCTACACAGTGTGATATTGGAGGGTTGAATCACTCCTACATAGGGTCTATATTAGTACCGACTGTTTTTCCGTTTTTCTTACTACACCTGTCCTACTTTCCTAAGACAGTCCATGTTGATTGAGACATCAGCAAAGACATCAGCGAAGCAGACTCTCATATCACCTGTAATATGAGAAATGGTCTGTGTTACAGCTCCATCGACTGAGCTGCTCCCCACAGCAACTCATCAACTATTTTTAACACTCTAAACACTTGTTTGAAAATGTTTACAAACTTTCTAGCAGTTAATGCCATAATCTATGTTCATGCAAGTCAAACAGATAATTACAACTTCAGAAGTATATTTTACACCTAAATGGGCCAAAACCTGAATAATATGTTGACTGCTATGGTACCAATGTCTGTGAATAAGGTTGTTTTCTGCGTCAAGCAGTGGAAGAAATCAAAAAGATGAAACTTGAATTGAAGTTGTTCCAACACAAAGCCATGGGGAACTCTCTAATACTGGATCACATCGGCGAACTTAGCCTGGTATGTCCTAAACTGGGTGGTTCTATCCCTGAATGCAGATTGTCTGAAATATATGGTACATCAGCACATATGAGGGCTATTTCATCGTATTACTACAGTGTTATCTCTTAAATATATCACCCACCCTTCAGTGTTATCTCTTACATATACCACCCACCCTTCAGTATTGTCTCTTAAATATATCAACCACCCTTCAGTATTATCTCTTAAATATATCACCCACCCTTCAGTATTATCTCTTAAATATATCACCCACCCTTCAGTATTATCTCTTAAATATATCACCCACCCTTCAGTATTATCTCTTAAATATATCAACCACCCTTCAGTATTATCTCTTAAATATATCACCCACCCTTCAGTATTATCTCTTAAATATACCACCCACCCTTTAGTATTATCTCTTAAATATATCACCCACCCTTTAGTATTATCGCTTAAATATACCACCCACCCTTTAGTATTATCTCTTAAATATATCACCCACCCTTCAGCATTATCTCTTAAATATATCACCCATCATTCAGTATCATCCCTTAAATATATCACCCACCCTTTAGTATTATCGCTTAAATATACCCACCCTTCAGCATTATCTCTTAAATATATCACCCATCATTCAGTATCATCCCTTAAATATATCACCCACCATTCAGTATCATCCTTTAAATATATCACCCACCATTCAGTATCATCCTTTAAATATATCACCCACCATTCAGTATCATCCTTTAAATATATCACCCACCATTCAGTATCATCCTTTAAATATATCACCCATCATTCAGTATCATCCTTTAAATATATCACCCATCATTCAGTATCATCCCTTAAATATATCACCCACCATTCAGTATCATCCTTTAAATATATCACCCACCCTTCAGTATTATCTCTTAATATATCACCCACCCTTCAGTATTATCGCTTAAATATATCACCCACCCTTCAGTATTTGCGCCCAAATGTATCACCCATCCTTCAGTATTATCTCTTAAATATGTCACCCACCTTCAGTATTATCTCTTAAATATATTACCCACCCTTCAGTATTATCTCCTAAATATATTACCAAGCTTTTATTATTATCTCTTATGTATACCATACAGCTTTAGGCCTTTTTGTTTACATATACCACACAGCTTCAGGCCTTATTACTTATATATACTGAGCAGCTTCAGGCCTTATAACTTAAATATACGTTGCAACTTCAGGTTTTTTACCTTAAATATATCACACAGCTTCAGGCCTTTTTGGTAAAATACACCACGCAGCATTAGGCCTGATCACATAGCTTTAAGCCTTATAGCTTACCTTGCCCATTTTAATTAACCAAATCTAAAAGAAGTATCTTCAATTAGATTGTTTTTTATAAGTACATTAGAGTAGTCAATTAAATAACAATTAAGTAGTCAACCATGACTTCCAGTTGGAGTAGGGTATAAATATGAGGTGACACAAATGCGAAACTCTTTTAGGGAAGGTCAGAGAACACATAAATTAAATGAGGCAAAGGTTGTTGACCTTCTTTAATTAGTAAATGGCTGGATAGAAAAATTGCTAACTGAAAATTCCCTTCACTTATAGGGCAATGGTATAGATGTTTAACAAACTGGAGCTGTGATGAATGTTCTTGGAAGAAGACCCACATGTATTTTGCCCCCAAGCACCGTGAGGAGAATGGTCCAAGAGTTAAAACCTTCTCAAACCTACAACAAGATGCGACCTCCATACCAACAAGCTATTTCTTCGTCTTGTCAGAAGAAAGCCTTTACCCTCATCAAGATGTAAGTGCCTGGACTTTTTAAAATATCGTTGGAACTTTGACTGGAACTGGGTTTAGATGAAAGTAGAGTTTTTTTTACTAGCTGGATGTTCAAATAGCTTTTTGGCAAGGCTGTGGTATCAAAATGTTTTGCTCAGTATAACTAGAGGAACACAGGATTCTCTATTGAACCTATGTGAGGATGTCATTTTTTATTCAACTTTTTTGATTTCACATGAATTTTCTCCTACATTTTATAATATATTTGATTTGCTACTAGCGACCTGCTACCTCACAGCATTTCCTAGCAGACCCGTACACTCGGGGTCAAGACATTTGTGTCTTCAAACCTCATACTGGTCATTCTTGTTTTTGTCACACTTAGTCTGGACCAGTCTGGACCAGTCTGGACCAGAAATATTTTGTTATCGTTGGTATATTCATGATCATTAGATCAAAAGAGTTTTCCCAAGGATCTTCTCTATTTTATTTTGGAACAGTCATTGTGTAGTGGCTATAGCAAAGACATTGTGACAATGCTCTGAAGAAATCTCCAATATAAACAATAACAATAGAGGAAGCATGATACAGTACTCAAAAGCTATCTACGAAAAGCTTCTATTGAGTTATACATCAAATAGTCACAGAGGACTTTTATTTTCTACAATGTCACTATTGTGGCAAACTTACCGTATGTACGACCCATGTGGCTGTCCAACCCCACTACCCTAGAACATAGACTATAGAAAAGCATCGCTTGTCATAGTAATACCACAGAATGTTAGCCTGACCTAGCTAGCTGCTATCTAGTTGCTGAGGCTATCTAGAGTCATGAATACATTGCCTTGTAGATGCTAGTGTGCTATACTAAGCTAGTGTGCTTTACCAAATGTCTCTTTATTTTTTACAATTAAAAACATTTTGAAACAGATCAATTTGTGTTTCCATTTCTTACATTTCAACAGCGAAATCAAAACAATGATTTGTACGACGATATTAGATTAAACAAATGTTGGATTACAAAAGTATAAGAAATGTTGCTTACATAATATTTGATCATGTTGTTACTGTCTCATACCCAAGATAAAACTAAATTGGATTCAAGATTATCGTCATAGTGGTTAATGCTACAAATGCTAATGTTTATAAATTTTTAATTGGCTTTTGGTAACATTGGTAGTTACATTTATCTGTCACAGGGGTTAACTATTTACTTTCATCTATCTCTGGTATTATGTAGTTACTTCCATCTCTGTCTGATGTTAACCAGTTACTTTCATCTCTGTCTGGTGTTAGCTTTACTTTAATCTCTGTCTGATTTTATCCAGTTATTTCCATCTCTTTCTGGTGTTAGCTAGTTACTTCCATCTCCGTCTGATATTATCCAGTTACTTCCATCTCTGTCTGGTGTTAGCTAGTTACTTCCATCTCCGTCTGATAATATCCAGTTACTTTCATCTCTGTCTGGTGTTATTCAGTTACTTCCATCTCTGTCTGGTGTTAGCTAGTTACTTCTATGTCTGTATTGTGTAAGCTAGTTACTTCCATCTCTGAATGGTGTTAGCTAGTTACTTACATCTCTGCCCGGGGGTGTGGTAGGTACTTTCTTCACTGTTTGGTGTGATGATTGGTAGGATATTGTACCATTGTCCAAGTAACTTTGTCAGTAAAGATGTTTTCTACCAAAAGATGTGTCCATTAAGTTGCGTACCAGTAAATGTGTTTAAAATGTTGTGTATCAATAAATATTTGTAAAAAGTTGTGTAACAGTAAATATTTTTACAATGATTTCACTGCAACTCTGCTCATTGTATCCAAGTGGCTTGATGTAGGTATTTCAAGTGTTTTCAGCCAAGTGAGCTAGTGAATATAATCTCTCCATGCAATTGGTAAGTCTTTTTGACATCATGTTGATTAATCATAAGAGGAAAATGACTTTTTGTGAATTTGGGGAAATTATTATTAGGAAAGAATATTGCTGGGGAGATTTTAGTCACTCAAATACTATTTTCCATAGGAAGAATGACTGTGCAAGGCCTTTAAAGCATAGTATGTCTGTAACTCAATGCACTGTTTTGTCAATGGCAAATCTTTATTTAGTGCCTAATTTGAGCAAATGCAATCATTGCGATTAATCATGATTCAATACAAATAATCATGCGATTAATAGCAATACATTTCTTTGATCATTTACAGCACCAATGAATAACGCAATAATATAAATTATTTATATGAATATAATAATAATACTAATAATAATAGTAATAGTATAAGTACTAATGTACTTCTACTAATAATAATGGTAATAATAGCCATAATAACAAGGTTCCCAACATGAAGCCCTGAGGAGCCCCTCTTCCTCTTACACTGAAGACTCTCAGCGTGGTTCCTCTGGATCATGATGCAGAGCTGCAGAACCAGTTGAGGGGCGGACTCCAGGAAGGTCTCCAGTAGACGCAGCATGTTGACGTCGGCGTACTCGTACATCATAGCCCAGTAGAAACGCCGCTGGTTCTCCTTCTGACGTCGACTCTGGATGCCCAGGTACATGGTGCGGATGTACCTGGTGGCGGATGAGGAGTGGAGAGACGGGGCAGATGAAAAAAGCAGAGACAGGGGTTAGTTAATTCCTATAATTTGTTTCATCTTCAGTCCACTAACTTGTTCTATGCTTTGTTTCAGAGGGGTGTTTCTGTGTCAGGGTTTTATTAGCATGTGTCATGTACGGTAGGTATGTGAAGCCACACCCTATATTAAGGGGAACATCACCTAGATTAGGGGGCCCATCCCATAGATTAAGGGGACCACATCCTACACTACAGGACATAAGAGAAACAGGACATGGTCATGTCATAACCAAGCAGGTTATATTTTGCTCTCTCTCTATCTTTCTATCCCCCATAATTCCACACTCCCTGGGATTCCTAGAGGTTTTTTGTGATAAACTGTTGAGCGTCTGGTAACCTCTTGTGATCCTCTGTCCCACAGCTCCCCCAACCCCCTCTGCATCCCCCAACCCCCTCTGCATCCCCCAACCCCCTCTGCATCCCCCAACCCCCTCTGCATCCCCCAACCCCCTCTGCATCCC
>JACXGK010009934.1:7974-19025 GCA_016801125.1 Novumbra hubbsi
ACCAACATAAAAAGCAGGCAGAAAATAAAAACAAGACTTCCAAAATGTACTTAGTTTAACTTAGAAAAACAAGAAGCTGCGGAACATTCTCTTAACATCCGTGGGCACAGACTTTTGTTGCCTGATGCGAGAGTCGTGAAGCGCTGCCGATCGGTTGGAGGAAGACTGGTGGGAGAACCACTGGGACGTGGATGTGCAGCAGGGACAAGAGGCCCTGGAAACGTAATTGCTCATCAGCAGAGCTACACTGTAATTCAGGAAGAGGAATCCTGCAATCAGAGGCCTATTCATTAGCATGGGGCCCCATTTCATCTGTAAGCACTTGGACCTGCCAATCACAGTGCAGACGCATGACATTATGACAAAATGAGACCATGGTACCAGAGATGCTTGTGCGTAACTCCAAACCCCCTGTCTGCTTTGGGCTTTCAACACTTGTGCTAAAGAATTTCATTTGACAAAAAAATACTGATAAGATGCATTTATATCGTAGTTAAACAGCCTGATTGATAATCATGTGCTTTTTATGCTTAACAAAGACAGTTCATTTAACATCAAATAAATACTTTCAAAAATGACATCTATAATGGCCAATCAGAGACATAGCGCGTTGTAGCTGGTTTTGGGTGGGATGTCTTGCAAAACCAATCACAATTCACCAGGAATTCAGAATGCTTTTGGATTTCACAGTTGGTTTGATTGTAAAGGCACAGCCAAAGAAAATACTTTGATAGACCATTCGCAATGACCAATTTTAATCCAAATAAAATATATGTATGTATATATATATTTAATATTTAATTTAATCATTGAGTAGCTAATTACAGTACAAAATGAACAAAACTTCCAAACTGTTGAGGGTTCATCAGTACATATAATTAGCCTGAGATTTCATGTCCTTGTTTTTATTTCATTGTGTCAGACAGGGTGATGAACTTTCTATAGCTTCACATCTGGCTCAATCAAAGATTTTCCATCTTTCATTTTTCAATAGCCAAATAAAATTCATCCTGAAAGTATTTAGACCTCTTTACATTAATTACACTAATCGTTAATGTTGCGATGGTACCGCCTCATTCTAAAATGTATTACATTATTTGCATCATACATCAGGTTTTTTGTGATTTTAAACAAATTCAAAACCACAAATTTCCCAATTCCATAGATATTACTATGCTCAGGTGTAAACTGTTTCCATTGATGTTTCTAGAACTTGACTGGAGTCCACCTGAGGAATATTTATGGAACATGATTTAGAAAGGCACACACTTGTCTTCTGAGGAAGATGAGTGAAATATTAATATTACTTTGGGATGTTTGTCAGCAGCAGGGACTGAGAGGCTAGTCAGGATTTAGAGGCTAGTCAGGACTGAGAGGCTAGTCAGGACTGAGAGGCTAGTCAGGACTGAGAGGCTAGTCAGGACTGAGAGAAAGATGAACGGAGCAGAGTAGAGACCTGTGTCTCTATATGTCCAAGCAAGAGCCCAGACCCAATTCATCATCTAGCTAGCTGTCCGTGTTACCAATAAAAAGGCTATTATTTATGCGTTTAATTTCCTTTTTATGTTCTTTCTTTTTAGAACAAATAACTGTTCTTATTCCCTGTGGAATGGAGTGAGGTGCATTTGTTTATATACATGAGATCTCACAAAACAATTGCCAATGGTTTGTTTTCACCTTTTTCCTGAGGATGAGGTCCAGAATGCTTTTCTAGCTTTGGACAGAAGTGAACCCGCGTGGGCAGAAGTACTGGAGCTGGGTTTACTTGTACATGCAGCATCGTGTATTACAAGTGCCGGGCCAATACGATTATTCTAAGCTTTTCTTTTGAAAAAAAAACATCCCTGGAGGGACCTGAAAATGACTTTACTGCGACGTTCCCCATCCAACATGACAGAGCTTGAGTGAATGTAGAAATAATGTGAAACACTCCTCAAATACTGTTGTGCTAAACTTGATATAAGTAGCTTAATATCAAGAAGACTAGAGTGTGTATTCAAGGTCAAAGGTGCCTCAACAAAGTACTTAGTAAAGGAGTCTGTATACTTATGTAAATGTGATGTTTCTTTTTTACATTTCTTCTTTTACATTTGCAAAAAAGGGTAAATTTGATTTTTATTGTGGTGTGTTGTGTGTAGTTTGGTGAGATTAAAAAATAAAGTAAAGATATTTATGAGGGGGAGAAAAGGTCAGTTTTAGAACAAGACAATGCAAGAAAATGTGGACAAAGTTAAGGGCATAGAATACTTTCCCAATGAACTATATTTAATCTGTCTCTCCGGAATCTGTGTCAAGGAGTATGCAGTTATGAGTCTTCTACGTTTCCCAGCAGCAACAATAAGAGTAGTGAGTCAAACATTTCGATCCGTCTACTTCTATTCCAGCTGAGCTACTGGGGAGGCTAAGCACAGATCCTAGACGAACTCTCAGTCTTTTTCTCAAGCACAGGGAAAATATGCAGTGGCCTCAATGAGCATGGATAAGTATTGTAGAAGGCTGACGTTGCCCCTGAACACTGATCAAAGGACCCTTTCCAATGGTTGACAGGCAATTGAGTAAGGTTTCACTGATTCCAGATCTGGTCCTGGGCACTGTGACAATAGAGGCTCGGCAAGGCGGGAGGTGTTTTCATTTGGATTGATTCTATTGGCTTTTGACAATAAACTTAAACTAATTACCTCCAGCCTCAAAAAAGCAAGACATCTTCTTGGTGGAACATACTTTGTTGGTGCTTTCAGGCTTGAGACTCCAAACACATTTTCCCTCACTTATTGCCAACAATAAGAATGTTTTCTGTAAAGAGAATTCCCTCTGATAGAGACTGACTGGGATGCCAGATATTGTGTTTGAGCTTCAGACAAAAATGAACAACTTAACGACATGTAACCACTGGCAACGATGGTGGTGTTCTTCTGTTCCACAGAATGTGGCAAAAGTATGGGAGCCTGAGAGAGGATTACCGGAAGGACGTTACTGCTGAGGACCTTGTAGCCTACCGTTCAAGGGGACTATATTCAAGTGTTCTGACAACCAAAAACACTATGTTAATATGAATAGATTTAGTTCAATGACTTCTAATCAGTGACAGGGCCGGATAACTGAACAGGCACACATGGCCCGTCCTCTGGGGCCTTCAAACACAAGAGCAGAATGTGTAGAGTTTCAGGAAGTTTGCATTCAAATGACAAA
Source organism: Novumbra hubbsi (assembly GCA_016801125.1). Classification (NCBI taxonomy): domain Eukaryota; kingdom Metazoa; phylum Chordata; class Actinopteri; order Esociformes; family Umbridae; genus Novumbra; species Novumbra hubbsi. Next base: position 11,164 of record JACXGK010009934.1, read on the forward strand.
CATGTATGTCAGACCCAAGCCACCATGTGAACAATGACATTACATGACGAAGAAAACATGCTCCCAAAGGAAACTCAACCGGCCCCTGATTAGTGATTTACCTCAGAATGAGAGGAGGTATAACATGGTAAAGTATTAGGCTGTTTTTATGCGAGGTACGTTAAGCTGCATTTTTGAAAGATATCTTCGAAAACATATTGGTAAATTACTTGAAGAGGGTTTATTGTTAAATACAGTTAACTGACTGGAATCCGAAGGAAATATCCAGAACTATAATCTCCTCATAGTTCATTATTCTGATCAACAGTTTGAGTGCCGCCAATCAATAACAACTTAATCACAGTAAAAAGGTCTTATGGAATTAAACAGAGTGCTCGTAGATCAATACTATCCCCAGAGTTTAAATGGTTTTGCCATTGGATTGATTGTTACAGCAGTTAAAACATGAAGTTAATTGGTGCCCCTCAACATGAAGCTTGATAATTACACACTTATGAATTTTGCTGTTAAACACAACTCATAAAGAGTCATTTAGCCTGATGTTGTTCACTGAGTGTGCAGTGCTTCCATTGGGTGTGTGTACGATTGTGTCTCCGTAAATGTATGTAGGTGTGTCTGTCAGGGAAATCATTTGTTAAAGTGTGTATTTTATTTGACATTATTTATTTTATTTATATACATTTTATTTGTAATGTTTTATTTTTCAATTGATTGTTTTTCCAAACGTTTTCAGACACATTTTTATTAAATATGTAAAATATGTACAATTTACAATAAATGTAATTCTATGAATAGAAAACATTTTTAAAATGCTTCTCTGGGAAGCACTTTATTACTTTTTTATAAATAAAGAGCACAATGAGCTTTCTGTTTTAAACCGAAACAAGTAAATAACTATACACAACATGGCTTCAGGGTCTTCATCCTCACCTTATACAGAAACATGTTCTTAAAGCATGGGAAGCGTTGTACAGCAAGTCCCAAAGAAAAACGTAAATAAAATGATGGGAATTGAAACATGAAATACCTTCAGGATTTTAATTGATGCATAAAAAGATGAAGAAAAATCATAATCCACAAAAGAATAAAAATGTCTTTCTGATAAATGCCTGCTGTTCCTTCCAGGTCTGGAAGCTCCAACATATTCCGTCAGTGGATAAATGGTCTAATCTGGCCCTGATTACCTCATTTAGACCGGACTGGGATTTATTTCCACAGAAGATGTAAAGCCTAGCTGCTATTCTAAAAGCAACCGTCCAGTTTAGCAAACCACATGAACCGCAGCAGTCCTTCTGTACCATCAAAATAGACACACTTTGAATTGTCCTCCAAATGTCAGAATAAAAAGTTCCATGAGACCGGGCTTGTGGCATAAGTAGTCTCGGTGCGGTAGTTAGCAGATGATGATAGTCTCAGTGCGTTAGTTAGCGGATGATGATAGTCTCGGTGCGTTAGTTAGCGGATGATGGGTAACTGGGGCATGGTCATCCCTGGGTGGGCGAGGCCATTAGGGGACGACAGCATTGAGAAGGGATGACCTGTGTACCGAAAGTGACAGAAAGGAAAGAAATACAACATCAGTGAGACTAAAAACATCCCACAATAACTATTGCCGATCTGGCGTGAATTGAGGTGCAGAAGGGGCAGGATCCCATCTTCAATAATCTCCACTGGTAAAATGAAACGGTTTCAAGTGATTTTGGAGCCAAAGTCACCTCCGTGTAGACGCCCCGCTGTCCATCGATACGGAGAAACCAACTCACTGTCTATGTATCCATGCAGAGAGAGCATGTGGGGCCTGTCAGGGCTGCTGAAGGGGGAGTAGAGGCTGTCCGGCAGGGACGGAGGGATTCTGGCGTGGGGGTGTGGGGCGCCCTGGGGCAGGCCGGGGTGCTGGGCTGGGGGGTGCTTTTTATGCCTCGCTCTGCAGTTTTGAAACCAAACCTACAGTATTATTAAAATATAACGTTAACAAAGATTGCTAAAGGGTGTATGTAATAAGTAACCATGATTGTATCCTTCTATGGTATAATCATGCGATATGTCTCGTTAAGACCTTTAGATCCTTTATATTGCCACACATACTTGTATGACCCTTCGGCTCAGCCCCGTCATGTCGGCCAGCTTCTGTAAGGCCTGGGCGTCTGGGTTGTTGTCTTGGTTAAACTGAGACTGCATCACCTGGGAACACGCGTGAGGAAAAAGAGACAGTTGTGAGGAACACGCGTGAGGAAGAAGAGTCAGTTGTGAGGAATACGCGTCAGGAAGAAGAGACAGTTGTGAGGAACACACATTAGTAGTTCAGCTGAACGTTCACCGAATCTGGCCAATTAATTTAGGCACGCTGTCAAGAAGCGATGCTAAAATGCTAAACGCAGCTGGACCGTACCTGTAGCTGCTCGGAGTTGAAGGAGGTGCGCGCTCTCTTCGTTGGTTTGGGTTGGCCGTCCAGATCGCATGGTAAGGCTCCTTCTAGAGTGAGGCCAGTCCCTGTACCAGGAAGAGAGACCATTACATGAAAACATAATAGCATACCTCAGGACAGGGTAATAATGTTCGTCTCATAACCAACCTAGAATCCATGTACAGCATGTGAGGGATAGCAAAACCTAGATTCCTGCTAGTAAGAACAGTATCATCCCGTGTATCTCTGACAGGTCCGTGCACAGACCTTTCCAGGGTCATCCGTCAAACTGACAAAAACGGTCTCCTTGGATCTCTGCAGGCTGCGGATCGGACCGTGGGCGCAAGTTGTCCATTGGCTTTCTGATGACTGTCAGCTTCTGCCATGCACATTACAAGATGGACAACGCTTGCCCGTCTGAGAGAATGAAGGGTCACTCAGAATGTGGGTAGCGTGGCCGATGGGCCAAAATGGCCCCTGTTGAGTCTGACGGAAAAGGGCAGGGTTCCTCAAGCCCCCCCCGAGGGCTGTGTACATGCCTGATCACTGAATTAATTCCTAACACAGAACTATTGCTGAACTATCTGATACATACTTGTTCATGTTCTGAGGCTGCATGCATCCCAATTAAAAATATGTTGGATATGTTTAGTCTCTCTGGTTGGTTTTTAGTAGCCTAACTTCCTGACCTTGTCTGTGAACCTCCCTGAACATACCGTTTTCAGCGGCTCTCTGGAGGTTCTCCACCATGGTGTCGTAGTGGGCTCGACAAAGCACCCTGCCTTCCACCAGGCCAAACTCCTCCCCCGTGGACAGTTGTCTCTTACAGGAGTAGCAGGCGAAGCAGGCCAAGTGGTAAACACTGCCACGCGCCCGACGAACCCAGTCACTGGCATGCACCTGACGTCCGCACTGGCCACACGCGCTGCCAAACCTACTGCGAATGCAAGAAGGGAGCGGGTGCCGCTGTTACTACTTTTTCATGACTACTAAAAATTATATTTTAATAAACATTTTGTCCTGACTAAATAGTAAAGAAATCTATATTACTGTGAAATTTTACAACGTCGCTCCATTTTGCTAATGAATATAATCTGTCAAATTATAATGATGTCAAATAGTATTTAATTTAAACATTAAGAACGGGCAACATATAATAACATAATAATAATATTAAAAACGGATAATATAGAATTCAGGTGAAGAGTATAGGACATATCAACGTTATGTAAGTGAAGAAAGATAGCCCTAGAAATGTCATGTCTTTTGTAATGTCACGTTTTGAAATTGAACACTATTTTAGCAATGGCACCTTCAAACGTGAGAATTATATATTAGAAATAAATAGCAACGTAACGAAAACTATAAATGTAGTTCGATTAATCATATTTCGTTGTTTAGGAAATATGTACAATGTGCACCGAAATCACGCCAGGCAATAATTAATATACTTGTGAAGAAGAAGAAACATGTCGAAATTAAATGTAAATCGCGTGGGAAAAGTATGCATGATTAATAAAGGAATTTTAAGTGAACCATCTTTGCTTTTTAGATAGCCTTGTTTACAATATTTTCTAAAAATATATTCGTATTTTACTTACCCAAACTAAAGTTACGATATATTGATTGGATTTAAAGTTTGAAACAGAAAAATAGTGGTTACAAAGCGGTTTAAATGCTCCATGACATGACGAAATTGTGGTCCTACAAAAGCATTTTAAGTAAGAAGTCTAACGAAAAACAGTAGACCTAAGCCGTTTGTTTAACACATTTTGATAAGTATGCCTATTTGTTAACATTCTCCCAAGCGCTAAACATACATTTCAAGGAAAATAAATGGGCTAGCAAACTTACCCTACCTGAAATAATCCAATTTGCAAAATATTTCTTTGTTTTTGATGAAGCAGCTAGTGTGCTGACGTAACGATGTCCTGCAGACTGAACACTCCAAGCATCCCAAATGCCAATTCAAATTGTTCACCTGCAATGTATGAAATAAATAAAAACACATCAGTCCTAAAGTAGACATTTCATTTGGCCGACATTATTTTCAGTTCACTGCTGATAATGACTATAACGAATTGCTAAAGAGTCTCAAACTTGACATTTGTGTCACTACTTACTACTGATCCGTATACCTATATATATTTTATGTATACATATACCAGATGGCATAATCTACCTCTGGCATGTTCCAATTGAACACAACCATGTTCTTAGTTGTGTTCATTGATAACCTGTGTTGTGTTGCTGTTGGGTGGTCCTTGCCAGGTCCTCATTGTAGATGACAATTGGTTAATAATCGTTTTACCGATTAATAAAGATTTGTAATGTTATGTTAAAAAAAAGGTTACAATTGAAGCGTAAAACCGATCATCTAGAAAACTTGAGGCAAAAGCCAACGTCGTTATTATTCTGCTTACCTTTAACAGATATCTGTCTTGGATCTCTGTGCCGCAGTTGGCACACTGGTTCTTCCGCGAGGATGGAATTAACGTCGGGGATCCCGCGGACTGAGGCGAGCACAGAGACCGTGTCTCTGAAGCACTGACCAGAAGAGCAGCCTCTTCCTTTACATCCGCATGGGACACCTCGTCTGCGCGAGACTGGGGTTTGGGAGATATGGTTCTTGTCTTCACCTTATAAGGACCGGGATGCAAGGTAGCCTGCGAGATCCCGTATGAATTAAAAGCCGTACGAGGCACATGACAAGCCATCATAGAACATAAGAAACTATTGCTGAATACAGAAAATACAACAAAGATTTCGAATGAAATGGGGCTCCTGCAAGTAAGTAAAACCACACATTTTCTGGTGAAGTAAACAAAGATTAAGTCCAAGTTTATCCACGTCTCCAAGGGTCCGTTTACATTATGTCGCAATCCCTAATTTGAAAGGATGAATAATTCATGTTTTAGTCGGAATGACTCACCATTATCAAGTTATTCTGTTTGTTGAGAAACAGCCGTGCAAATGAAGCCTGGAGCTGCGCCTGAAGTCTGCTCTGCGCCCTGTTCCTGTCTGCGTATTACGCATCCCATACCAGCCCATACTGCAAGCTATATCCGGTCCAAAACAATGAATAACACTTTCTGATGCATTTAAATGCCGGCAACAAAGGCAACATTTTCTAAAGCAATTAGAATTAGGATTGATTTTTTTACACACAACTCGCAAAATACCTCGTTAAATAGGCTATTCGCATAGCCCTAGTTCACATGCAATCGAATGCGCTGAAAAGATGGACTACCTGCAATTAGTGATGGCTTCAAATGCTCCGGATAAGAGGCAGCCAAAGTGTCAATTTCAACTGTCAATCAGAGTAGGCATCGTTGGAGAATTGCATATTTTAATTTTAATAGCCGTAATCGAAAATCGAATTTCTCAACACAAGACTGGGTTGTGAAGAGGCTCAATTGAACATCGCACTATTCATGGGAGAGAATGTATCTTACATAAGTTGCAGCTGATCTTGAAACATAAAGGAGCGTGATTGTCTCGGATTCGATGACAGGCCACTCCAGACCCTCTTGGTGATTAAAACAGTATTCAAAGAGTGCCAAAATCTAGGTTTGGATAGAATTCAGAATCAATTTTGTCATTCGTTTAAACAAAATTAGGGTAACACAAAATCATTTGAAATATGATTAGGCCTATAATTGTTATGAAACGGGCTGGAGTCTGGAAAACACAAAGACAATCAGAGCAGTGCCGCCAAGCAATTAGCGCAGGTCCTCATTTACATTGAGTTGATAGCTTGTTATACACAGCATCTTCTCAGATGATTAGATGTCATGCCACGGCATACCTACTTAAACAAGACTTCTTCCTCCTCCGGGAAAGGAGATGGTACTTAATTTATCCGTGAAGGTTACATGCATGGGCTACGTTAACCGCGTAGCCACAAACAAGCAGTGTCCATGGATGGGTCGCGAAATGGGTTTAGTAGCGATAATTTTATGCATGAAAATAATAATGGAAACAGCAAAAAAAAAGGAAACATCGAAAAAGCGTTTACCCTTCCTGGGACCTCCATCAAGAGTCCACGCAGTTAGTCGGCCACTGCAACCACTTTCTCAAAGTCTAAATCGACAAGCCATTCCCGTGTCCGTTATACAAATCTCCAAGTAATCAGGACCGAGTTGAATTGTTTTCTTCAGGCGCTCGCCCCCTCCACATCTTTAAAATAGAAGTTAGTCTTAGTCCACTTCCTCCCTAAAAAGTAATCGTGACATGGGGGGGGGGATAACATAACTATTTTATACAAACACACACAATTTATACAATTACAGTATAACAAAAGATAGAACGTGCAGACCTATCTAAAGTCGCTTATTGTAGACCTTATGTTATAGTAACTGTTAGAAGCGATTTACTTGGGATAAAGTAAGAGCGGGAAGTGACAAATCGCACATTCGACTAATGTTCATCAAAACGTTTGTGTTAATAGGGCTTGTTAAATTGAGGTAGCCTATCCCAGACGTCTCATTTGGCTAAAAAGGGAACCGCAACGCTGTTTGTCTAACATTAAAAACTGATTGTGAGACTGCGTGAATGAGACTGACATTTATTAAATCATTCTATAATGCATAATAGAAAACGTTAGTTTTAGAATTTTTTTTAACGTGATTAACTCACAAATAGGTCTGCGATATATGTCTGCAATATGCTTGTGATGAAGTAGCATACATTCGGAATGCATGCAAGATACTACACATTTACTTGAACCTACTTAGTTCTCTAATAAATAAATTCAACGAATGTCGACAGATGGTTGACACGCTAGAAGTCTGTGTGTGTGTGTGTTTGCGTGTGTTGTGATGTGTACGTCTTTATTAAAGGAACTAACTATCAAACGACGTCTCGCCACAGTCATGTCCCCCTCATTTCTAGTGTGTTGAGTGAACACACGGAAAACTACGTTCAACTGTTTGTGAGGATATTGAGTAATCCTCGTGGGTATTGCCTGCACATTTAAACAGTCTTTAGAAGCTCTATTGTTTTAGGCCTATGCAGTTGTTCTGACACCAACAGCAATACGATTTAATGAACCGCCACATCCTGCCACATGACAGCTTACCCCTCTTTCCCTGCGGGTTTCATTTGTACACACATAAAAGCCTCTCATGAAACTTGTTACAGACATGTAACACCATTGGCCTGTCAGCTTGTCTGTAACACCATTGGCCTGTCAGCTTGTCTGTAACACCATTAACCTGTCAGCTTGTCTGTAACACCATTGGCCTGTCAGCTTGTATGTAACTGACCTTTGCATTCAGTTTTAGCTGTGCTAAGCATGCAGATTAGTAACAGCAAACGTTAAAAGCCACCATAGCCACTTAATTGGCCCCAGTACAATCTATTTAACTGGTCCTGGAGGTCCAGATAAGGATTTATCTTAAAGGAGAGAAGCAATAATATGGTTAAATGATACCTTTGTAAAGGTGCAAGAGTATAC
>JACXGK010009935.1:0-19149 GCA_016801125.1 Novumbra hubbsi
CTGTGTCCAATGAATGAGTGACACCAGGCAAAGCTTTGACTACATGTTAAACGGTTCTGTGTCCAATGAATGAGTGACACCAGGCAAAGCTTTGACTACATGTTAAACGGTTCTGTGTCCAATGAATGAGTGACACCAGGCAAAGCTTTGACTACATGTTAAACGGTTCTGTGTCCAATGAATGAGTGACACCAGGCAATACTGCGAACTGGGCAGAACCGACAGATGAAAATAGTCTTCCTTTAATCCTCAGATCTTGTGATTCTGGTTTAAAATATACACTGATTGAACTCATTGAATCAAAACGTCCTGGACTTTACCATCTGTTACAACATAACATTTCCCGATTTAGGAAAAGAGTCTTGTTTTCTGTGGGCTGCGCTGCGTGGCGCTGCGTGGCGCTCCATTCCCTCTCCCTCTCCGGCGTACTAACTGCTGGCAGGAGATGGTGGCAGCAGCGCTATGGAGGATTAGTACTGTATGTGATTATCTTTGTCCCAAGGCTATTAAGGATTAGTACTGTATGTGATTACCCTCGTTCCAAGACTATCGAGGATTAGTACTGTATGTGATTACCCTTGTCCCCAGACTATCAAGGATTAGTACTGTATGTGATTACCCTTGCCCCCAGACAATGGAGGATTAATAGTGTATGTGATGACCCTTGTCCCCAGGCAATGGAGGATTAGTACTGTATGTGATTACCCTTGTCCCAAGGCAATGGAGGATTAGTACTGTTTGTGATTACCCCTGTACCCAGGCTATGGAGGATTAGTACTTTATGTGATTACCCTTGCCCCCAGACTATGGAGGATTAGTACTGTATGTGATTACCCTTGTCCCCAGGCTATGGAGAATTAGAACTGTATGTGGTTACACTTGTACCCAGGCTATGGAGGATTAGTATTGTTTGTGATTGCCCTTGTCCCCAGACTATGGAGGATTAGTGCTGAATGTGAAAATGCTCTTTGTCATATTTTCTTTACAATAGGTCAACTCTATCTACCTTTTTAGTTTTTTGGAGGAGTTTAGTGCTTGTAGGACCATTAGTCTATCAAACGCTTCTATCAAATGTTGTCTATAGTAGATGGATAAAAAGTGTATTTGTAATACATTTATGACACACAAAGCCAGTTAATTGTGCGAAGTAGCCAATTAATGTTTGATATGTAAACGTGTTACCATGGCGCTGCTTCCTTTGTAGTTAACTAATGACTGAAGGCCAACAGACAGTCGGGGCAGAGGATTCAGGGACCTGACCTACATTTCTTATTTAACATCAGAGATTGTGTCTGGATGAGTTTACTCTCTCTGCACATTCTCACATTTCCCAGCAAAGTACTCATTAGCATAATTCCCAAAATGCATTGCACATGTTTAAATTATGACACGTTTGAGGAATTGAGTTATGAAAAAGATTGAATAAACCAGAGACATTTTTAAGATATATTTACAATATCGATTTAGTTTCCATTTCAGTTATTCATATTGGTTCCAGGGTCTTGTTCAGAGCGGAGCTCATCGGAATAATCCCTAGAATGCATTTTAATGTATATTCTTACAATATTGTTAGCATTTAGTTTCCAGAGGAACACTACATAACTAAATAACCACAGATCACAGTCATAGGAAGTATAAATAAACAATAGGCATTACTAAGAATGTTGTACTGCTTACAATACTTACAACATTTTGTGGAACATACAGTATATGAATAGATGTATTTTAACAAGATACAGGTTATGTTGATAAGTCCATGACTATGTGATGACTAACTACAGCTTATCTTAGACCTAACGACCACATGAGCAAAATGCACACAGAATTAGGTTCCTAACTGGGTCATCATGTTGCAGTAGAACCGTCTGCTGAAGCAACCTGTCTCAATTTAGGAACCATCTGTAAGCTTTACCTTAGTGTGCCAAGAAGCATGTCAAAGAACATGTTCCCATCAGTCTGAGGGATACTTAAACTTGCTGAACGGCATTTCACCCCAAAAATACCTCAGATGAACCAGGAGAAATTCTGTTAGTTCCAAATGATGTAGGTGAATTTTAAATGACAAAACTAGTAAAAAGTTTCTCTGACAAGTCTTGCTGAATTCAACGTTTCAAAAGTGCAAACTGCTTCCATTCCAATCCTGCTGAAACTCCATCCTCAGCGTGAACAAGGCTTCTTTTCTGTTGTTCAGAATTCTAAAAGAAGCCGGTTGAGCTGCCTCTCAGCATGACACGTAATGATCTGACATCTGTTGGTGGGCAGGAAAATGAGGATCATCAAAGACACAAGACAAGAATGCTGTGATACTGCAGATGTTGGTGTTTTTTCTCCCCTCTTATATCTCCCCCTCCACTATCTCCCACCCTCTACTATCTGCCCCTCTACTATCTCCCCTCTACTATCTCCCCCTCTACTATCTCACACCCTCTACTATCTCCCCCTCTACTATCTCCCCCTCTACTATCTCACACCCGCTACTATCTTCCCCTCTACTATCTCACATCCTCTACTATTTCCCCCTCTACTATCTCCCCCTCTACTATCTCACACCTTCTAATATCTCCCCCTATACTGTCTCACACTCTCTACTATCTCCCACTCTTCTATCTCCCCCTCTACTATCTCCGTCTCTACTATCTCCGTCTCTTCAATCTCTCTCCTTTTCTTTTTGTTTCTCTGTTTTCTCATCAAATATTTAGCAAGACTGTTCTCATGATAGCTCCTCCGCACTCCTCATGACTGCGCTGTGTAAAGATAAGGAGAGAGAAAGACAGAGTGAGTGGGAGGAGAGAGAAAGACAAACAGAGTGAGAGAAAGAGAGGAGAGTGGTGGATGAGAGACAGAGGGAAGAGAAAGAGCAGGATCAGTTGGATGACCCAAAGAGTCATATGACCGTTTTGAGAGAGTGGTTTGTTAAGGGGATGCCGGTTCTGACCAAGTGGTTTGGTTGGGGAATGACGGTTCTGACCAAGTGGTTTGGTAGGGGAATGACAGCTCTGACAGAGTGGTTTGGTAGGGGAATGACGGCTCTGACAGAATAGTTTGGAGGGGAATGACGGCTCTGACAGAGTGGTTTGGTAGGGGAATGACAGCTCTGACAGAATGGTTCGGTAGGGGAATGACGGCTCTGACAGAGTGGTTTGGTAGGGGAACGACGGCTCTAACAGTGTGGTTTGGTAGGGGAATGACAGCTCTGTCAGAGTGGTTTGGTAGGGGAATGACGGCTCTGACAGAGTGGTTTGGTAGGGGAATGCCAGGGATCTTTCAGGCCACTTTGTAAACTACATTTTTAGTCAATTTTGATTAATGTTAAACTGCTTTGTTTTATTAATTTAACATGTTACAAATGGGGTTCCACAGGACAAAAATGCCCATCTCAGTGTTAGGATATGTTTTTAACAATAACATGATTTTGTATTTGAAAAAGTATTGTATGTAAACATTTGTGGGGGTACAACGTGCCAAATACAGATATGTGCATACTTATCTTTGTTCACACTACTATAAATAGTATGTTCTCCTCATTAGTGTGTCTTAATTCCCATTATTATTATATTACTCTATTGACATTACTATATTACTTAGAATGATGTCCTCATTAATATGAATTAATTCCAATTATTATTCCATTCAATTATTTTATTCACACAACAACATTAATTAGCATTGTGTCCTTATTAATATACATGTGTATTCATTCTTGGATGAGTACATTTGGACAAATGCCATTTTCAACCCTTTCCAGAATTTCAACTCTTTTCACTTGATCATTCTATTTTGATGAATGAACCTCTTTGGGCTGGAAGGTGTACACTTTTTTCAGAACTAACTTCCTGACCAGTGTAATAGATGGGGTTCAATATAGTTTGATAGAAGTTCACAAAGGGAGTCCCCAAAGTTCCCCCCCCAAAACCAAAGATATATTTAGAATATATTATATATATATATATCCTAAAATAAATATTTACATTATTTCAACAATTGTCCTTTTGACGGTTGTTTTATAAATATATACATACATTTATACATATAACAAATACCTTGGGATTTGGTTAGATGAATATCATGTTTTTAAAATACACATTACAGAACTGAAAGATTATTATATTTTGGGATTATTATTAAATCTTTATTTCAACAAGGAATACATTACAATTGTTTTCTTTTGTTGGAAACTGTCCAAAGCTGTCACCCATTGAAAACAGCTGGTGCAATATGAAATAACAAGTACTGCAATCATGTTACTGACCTGTTACCAATTGACCAAATTAGTTATGTGATATTCCACCAGGAGTTTTTCAGCATTACAAGTTTCCTGTCTTTTGGTGCCTCTGTCACAGCTTCTTCTGAAACATGTTGCTGGCTTCAAATTTAAAGTGGGCATTTATTATCCAAGAAACAATTTTGCAGTTTCATCAACTCATATGCTGTCTATGTACTATTTTCTATTGCATATAGGTTTTACAAGCATTGCAAATCACAGCATTCTGTTTTAATGTTAACTCTACACAGCAACACAGCTGGAAACTGGGTTGTAATTGTTTTGTAACCTGTTTGTTTGTAATTAACATTCAAGGTGTTGCAACAGAGACACAGGTAACTAATACCAGACCTGTGTTTATGTGTTTAAGACATGATCTCTGGGGTTTCTGTCTCCACAGTCCCTCCACCTTGTCCCGGATACCAGTTCTCTCCCTCCTGAGCGTGTCACTGTGACCAGCCAACATCCGTGCCTCTCAGGAACGCTGATCGTATCACTATGAACATAAATCAGTGCAATTACATTGGCGATTAACAAATCCCAAAGGCTATTGCTCCTTAACGATTACAATTACGTTGGTAGGTACTTAACGTTTAGCTATTATGTTGGTCCTTGAAGTAATCGATTAAAAATGAAAACGACTCAAAATAAATAACATTTACAGGTAACAGTTAAGGCAGTGCCGGTTTTAGAAATTTGGGGGCCCTAGGCAGAGACTGGTTGAGGCCCCAACATCTTCTATGTTTACCTGTCGTCCATATCAAAGCTAAATACCTTTATTCTTTCTTTTTGAATGGAGCTGCCACTTCCAAAGTCACTTGCATTGCTGCCCCGTTCAGTAGAGTAAATCAATGAGTTTAAAAATAATTATCTGAAGGGTACATCCTGCAATATAAGCCTACGACTACAGTGAAACAAAAAGCATTTAGTATAGTTTCTTAATCAACATCATGCGCATTCCTAAACCTTCCTTTTCTCACAATCCTGCACCTTTCGGCTGGGAGGGCCCCATATACTTATCTGTTGGCTGGGAGGGCCCCATATACTTATCTGTTGGCTAGGAGGGCCCCATATACTTATTTGTCATTTGAAAGGGCCCCATATACTTATTTGTCATTTGGGAGGGCCCCATATACTTATCTGTTGGCTGGGAGGGCCCCATATACTTATCTGTTGGCTAGGAGGGCCCCATATACTTATTTGTCATTTGGGAGGGCCCCATATACTTATTTGTCATTTGGGAGGGCCCCATATACTTATCTGTTGGCTGGGAGGGCCCCATATACTTATCTGTTGGCTAGGAGGGCCCCATATACTTATTTGTCATTTGGGAGGGCCCCATATACTTATCTGTCAGCTGGGAGGGCCCAATATACGTGAAAACGACATTGTACTAGTCACAGTGGCACTATCACTAACACTATCATAATCAACATTTGCGTAATTATAATAAACATTTGTCAGCTTGGAGGGCCCCATATGCTTATCTGTCAGGTAGGAGGGCCCCATATGATTATCTGTCAGCTGGGAGGGCCCAATATGTTTATCTGACAGCTACACATCCTCTGGTTGTTATCAGAGCTATCAGATACACATCCTCAGGTTTATATCAGGGCTATCAGATACACATCCTCAGGTTTATATAAAAGATATCAGATACACATCCTCAGGTTTATATCAGAGCTATCAGATACACATCCTCAGGTTTATATCAGAGCCATTAGTTACACATCCTCAGGTTTATATCAGGGCTATCAGATACACATCCTCAGGTTTATATAAAAGATATCAGATACACATCCTCTGGTTTTTATCAGAGCTATCAGATACACATCCTCTGGTTGTTATCAGGGCTATCAGATACACATCCTCAGGTTGTTATCAGGGCTATCAGATACACATCCTCAGGTTTATATCAGAGCTATCAGATCCATATCCTCAGGTTTATATCAGAGCTATCAGATACACATCCTCAGGTTTATATCAGAGCCATTAGTTACACATCCTCAGGTTTATATCAGGGCTATCAGATACACATCCTCAGGTTTATATCAGGGCTATCCGATACACATCCTCAGGTTGTTATCAGGGCTATCGGATACACATCCTCAGGTTGTTATCAGGGCTATCAGATACACATCATCAGGTTTATATAAAAGATATCAGATACACATCCTCAGGTTTATATCAGAGCTATAAGATACACATCCTCAGGTTTATATCAGAGCCATTAGTTACACTTCCTCAGGTTTACATCAGAGCTATCAGATCCATATCCTCAGGTTTATATCAGAGCTATCAGATACACATCCTCAGGTTTATATCAGAGCCATTAGTTACACATCCTCAGGTTTATATCAGGGCTATCAGATACACATCCTCAGGTTTATATAAAAGATATCAGATACACATCCTCTGGTTTATATCAGGGCTATCAGATACACATCCTCATGTTGTTATCAGGGCTATCAGATACACATCCTCAGGTTTATATCAGAGCCATTAGTTACACATCCTCAGGTTTATATCAGGGCTATCAGATACACATCCTCAGGTTTATATAAAAGATATCAGATACACATCCTCTGGTTTATATCAGGGCTATCAGATACACATCCTCATGTTGTTATCAGGGCTATCAGATACACATCCTCTGGTTTTTATCAGAGCTATCAGATACACATCCTCAGGTTGTTATCAGGGCTATCAGATACACATACTCAGGTTGTTATCAGGGCTATCAGATACACATACTCAGGTTTATATCAGGGCTTGAGTATTTGCCAAAATGTATCTGAGTATATCTCTGGAAATTTGTATCTCGATAATAAGTCTTTCTTTCCTTGGAATGACACTTTATAATATCACAGCAAATACAAATGAACATAATACATTTTTAAAAAAATAACACAAATGTATTGTATGATCCAAAAGCTAATGGACACAAAATCTTATGAGATGCCAATAAGTAATATTTTTTAAATAAAAACAAGGCCAGGCAAATATCCAGACATTTTAAAGCTATTGTAGTTCTAGCCTTCCTGCAAACATGCTGCAAGATTTCCCTCAAGGTCAAGTCCTGTAAGACCTCTAACGATCAAAGCATTTACATTGTTGCCAGATGACTTTAATAAATGCTGAGCAAGCACTTCAACAGATTTCCATTTGCCACTGTTCATAAGATACTAACATCTTTTCCAGATCTTCCACTGGAGGCCACTCCTCCAATCTGATATCCTGACACCTCTAGCATGTCGTAATAATAACAGGGTTCTGAAAGGTTTCCAGTTAGAACCTTAACACTGAGCAACCTAAAAGTTTCATGTACCTAGGACCTTCCATGTACGCTATTACCTTCCATGTAATAGCGTAGAACCAAAATGTTTGAATTCTTTGCTTAATGGAAGTAGTGAACATTTGACAGTGTTTCTGGCTTCCATGTCAATCAATTAATTATTTTGATCATCATATATTTAAATTTTAAAACGGTCGCTAAATCTGTCATTTCCACTTGTGTCAGGCTTGTTTATTCTTACCCTCTACAACAAAATGTTACATCATTATTATCCACATCCTAATTAAAAGCTCCTGTTACAGCAAGATAATTCCACTGCTGTAGCAAACTAACTGAATGAAGATTCAACATCCAGTGGAAAAGTTCCATCAGGGTCATTATGAGTAACTTGAAGGGCCTTGTGTCTCTGTAGAGATCCAAAAATGCTGGACTTTTACTAGAGAGCATATGGCATAATTCCCAGCCTCAATGTCCCACTGAGAGAGGTCCGTTTGGTTTTAGAGGACACTGATCATTTTTACTTTACTTTCAGAGAATGTTTAAGCATCAATCCAAAACAAGAAGCATATGCTTCAAACATTTGCCACACAAATTGTACCACTAAGTAAAATACAAATGAACAACCTACATGACCACTCTATATATTATTTAATAGGGTCAATGAAACATCTCAAAGCGAAGTACACTGAGAGGAGGAAAAAGAAAATAAATCAAGAAAAGAACATGACGGTGATTTGATAGTGTGAAAACGGTACTCAGAAAAAGCTAAAAACCGAATAAAGTACTTTATTCAGCAATAAAGTACTTTGCATAAACAAGGAAACGAGAGTAAGACTGAAGGAGTTTGCTCACCACTGATGCAGAGACTGAGGGAACAGAGATCCTCACAAGTCTCAGGGCTATCCAGGTCCCCCAGGGAGGAGAACGTCCTCCCCCGCTCTCCCCCTCTCTTTCTGGGGGACATCCTCCTTACCACCTTTAGCACCCGGTTAACTCTATCCATCCTCCTGTCCTGGAACAGTAAAACACTCTCCACAGCTCTCCACCAACAGATCCCAGATCAACTCCACAGCTCTCCACCAACAGATCCCAGTTCAGTTCCTCTGAGAAGTAGCTCAGCAAGACGCTCTGCGTAATGTCACATTAAGAGACAGGTTTAGGCAACATCCGCATCTCGAACAATGTGGGAGTAGAGAGCTGGCGTCTCCTGCTTGGTTGTTTTTCGTCACACAGATTCAGACACAGCTGAGAAACCGGAAAGAGGGGGTGAAAAAAATCTAATCAACCCAGACCGTTCTCTCTTTCTATCTTCCTCCCTCTCTCTCTCTCTCTCTCTCTCTCTCTCTCTCTCTCCGTATCCTCTGGTTTCATGAACACAGACACACAGTGAGTTTTCCCTGCTATCACATCGCCCTCCTGTCTCTCCCCTTCTTCACCTCTCCTCTCTTCTGTGTCCCACCCTAAATCCTACACCTTTTTTTTTTGTTAGGAATCAAAAGTTTCCCCGCGGTCCAAAAGGGGTGGGCTTCACACGCTACAGAGCCATGTGTTTGAGAGAGACAATGTCAAGAGATGGGAGAAAGTAGAGAAGACCATGCTAATATCTACGTTTTGTTCATGTCAATAAATCAACGCAAATTAAACAGAGAGAAAAAAGGAAGAGAGAGAGGAAAGAAGAGCGAGAGAGAAAGGGAGAGAGAAAGGGAGGGGGAGAGAGAGACGGAGAGAGAGAGAGGGAGAGGGGAGAGAGAGGGAGATTATAGAGGGGTTCATTCTGATGACATTAAAAGGACATTTCAAGGGACAAAACAAATAAGATGTATATGTTCCTTCTTCTGCTGTTGGGTGACATTAAAGTTATGGCTGTTTAAAATGCTTTGTGCATTAAATTGAGGAACCTTACAAACACACCTGTACAATGGAATACTAATTATCAGGGTGAAAGTGTTTCAGAGGGACATGATATGTACAGTAGCTATGTTGAATCTATACTTTGAATACTGCTGGAACTTGTCTTAGGAGGTTTCGTGAAAACTCTGAATTTCCAGTTAATTAAACCTTGAGCCAAACGCAGCAGCTAGTCTTCCTGAGGTTATAGAAAGGTCTACTGAATTCCCAACTTCATATAATTAATACATAATAATACATTTTAGAAGTTTGCTATCTCAACAATTTCAGATTCATTTATATGTGGATGGTACGTGCACTGATGCCAAGCTGGGATATCAGTTATGTTTTAAACAATGCAGCTACATTCCCCTGACTGTTGCATCTTTATCATTTGCAATGGTATCGTAATATCAACGTAACAGCTTCCACTTTAGCGCAAAGTTCATAACTGTATTGTACTATAAAAGTAGCAGAGACAGTTTTTATCCTGAGAAAAGAATACTGCAAGTTCCTGCAATCCACTGTGTGGTCTTGCTACTTCCTCGTGCTGATACGACTGCTGGTCCTAAATGGTAAACAGTATGGATGGAAACAAACGAGAAAACCTGTATGGAATGAATCCTATGGACAGAACTGTATGGAATGAATCCTATGGACAGAATAGTAGGGATAGAAGCATTTGGACAAATCAATTGGGACAGAAACATTTGGACAGGTAGGTTTGGACAGGTAGGTTTGGACAGGTAGGTTTGGAGAGAAACGTATGGACAGAAGCGTATATAGCGTTGCCTAGTTAGGTACGAAACACTACACATTTGACTTACTGTAAATCATTCAAATTCAGCCAATCACACACCCTACTGTTTTATGTTGGAAGTTTATGTGTTTGGAGGGGACTTTTTATTTTCTGCAGTTTCATCTGACCATCTGTTTGGCAATAGTTAAGATATCAATGAACTGGAGCTAGGAGGACTTGTTAGGTGGAATGTGGTGTTGAGTACGCTGAGCATCTCTATGACAGACAGCCCCTCCCCATGGCAACATCCACTGAATCAATATGCTGATGATGACAAATAAGATGCTGCTGCTGCGGGCGCCATACCAACGAGGACTCCTCCAGATGTTCAGTGTCATGACTCTTCTGATTATGACTTGACAGGATTAACACTCAATTTTACACATGATCCTATTATTCCAGACTACCCAACATTAATCTGTTGTAATTCCCTTTGTTTTAACCACCTCCCTGGGAATGCCTTCTTATTTATATCCTTTCGTCTTCGGGAATTACCACACGACTTGCCCCTGTTTAATGCCGCTTACCTCAAAGTCCCACCCACACAGGCAGACAGAAAACCAAGGAGGAGAATAGGAGTAGAGGATAGAGAAAGAGAGGAGAAGAGAAGGGAAAGAAAGACGGGAGAGGGGAGAGAAAGAGAGGAGAGAGGAGGGAAAGAAAGACAGGAGAGGGGAGAGAAAGAGAGGAGAGAGGAGGGAAAGAGGGGAGAGAGGAGAGAAAGAGAGTAGAGAAAGAGGGGAGAGAAAGAGGGGAGAGAAAGAAAGGAGAGAGGAGAGAAAGAGAGGAGAGAAAGAGAGGAGAGAAAGAGGAGAGAAAGAGGGGAGAGAAGAAAGGAGAGAGGAGACGAAGTGAGGACAGCGATGAAGATATGGAGACACAAATAAAAAGAGGAAATCGGACCAAGAAAGACTGGAAAACGTAAAAAATCTAATCACTTCTGGGAACTAGAAAACATTAAACAAACAACATGAAAGGCAAGTTATTCAAAATGAAGAATAAAAAACCAGAGCAGAACAAATAAATGCTAACTATCTATTAAGACCAACAGAAACCACAGAGAAACTAGAATCACCCGAGTCAGAAACGCCAGTGGGTCTCATGGTAAATTAAACTACATGCATTTTAATCCAGAATTATCCTCATCTCAGGCATTTTCCCCTGATAATTAGAATCAAGGTCTGATCACACAAATCAGGGAACGTGGAGACACATTTGACCCCAATAATTACAATGGAGTTGTCTTACACAGGAACAATAAGAAAATCCTTTGTAATATCATCAATAGACTTTTTGGGGGAAAAATACCATATGACAGACAGATGTAAGCCACAGCTTCTGTCTCACATGTACTGCTGTAACATGGTTTCATATATGACCAACTGCTCCTTTAGTTCAACATTAACTGCTGTATCATGGGTTCAAATCTCACCCAGTGCTCCTTTAGTTTCACACGAACTGCTGTATCATCGGTTCAAATATCACCCACTGCCTCCTTCTCACATGTACTGCTGTATCATGGGTTCAAATCTCAGCCTCGGTCGCAAATGGACTGTGAAAACATTATTCTTAAATTGTTGCACTACACTTTGTTTGAACACTTATATGTTGTCTTTGTATTATTTTTTACTAAATATAGGGTTTAAATGATTAGCAAATCTTTAGATTAAGTTTTTCTTTCAGGTTTTCACAACGCCCCCACTTTTTAGGAAACAGGGTTGTATGTTTTTTAAATCCACTCCAGAAAATTATATTACGGGAAAACCACACAATTGTGACTGATAAAATAAAGTGGAAATGGAGCTGCACTTCCTAATGTATGAACACAATGGAGATCCATATTTCCCAGGGTTCCTACTTCCTTTTACATGAAAAAGTGAGTGAGAATGATGTCAGATAGAAGGACAGATAGTACAGATATGAGGCAAGAGAGGAAGACAAAGAGGAGGAAACAGACAGTGGAACACAGATAAGACCAATATGAGGACCAATAGGAGGACAGACAGGAGGTAACAGATAGGAGGACAGACAGGAGGTAACATATATGAGTAGAGATAGGAGGACAGATATGAGAACACAGATGGGAGGACAGATAGGAGGACACATATAGGAAAACAGATAGGAGGAAACAGATATGAGTACAGATAGAAGGAAACGGATATGAGTACAGATAGAAGGACACAGATAGGAGGACACAGATCGGAGGAAAGATAGGAGGACGAAGATAGGAGGACACAGATAGGAGGAGAGATAAGAGGACACAGATTGGAGGACAGATATGAGTCACTCCCTAAGAGTTTTACATTTGCTGTTCTTATTTTAGGGAAAAATCCTCCCACCCTCTGATCATTTGCTCTGTAATCCAGCAAATTAGAAAATACACATGTAGGCTTTAAAAAGTGATGAGAACTTTGAGCCATCTTCATTCGCTATACCAAGGGCCATGTATAGTGTTGGCAAGACAAGTGGTGACAGGACTGGAGAGGAAGGGCTATATATGAAGTATGGATGAAGCCAGCAGACAGACTGTAGTCACCGCTTGTGACATACATACATCTCTCTCTAACATCACCTGCACAGACCAAAAGACATGCTCCCTTGCAGGAATATTCATGCGACAACATGATGATTCAATTCAAATACAGCAGTTCAAAGAAGTCAGTATGGACAAAGATAGTTTGTGGTTTTGTAGACAGGAATACCAGACACAGAGTGTACAGAGTGTGACAGAAAGGTCAGGGCGCAAACAAATTACAGATTCTTTCAACACTGTCACAGAACCAAAGTACTAAGGCATCATCCCTCTGCCTCTGAATGTGGTGTCATAGACTCAAAGTTCTGAGGCATCATCCATCTGCCTCTGAATGTGGCGTCACACACAGTGACAGTCTTCAACATCTGTTTCATGCCTCAAATGAACTTTGTGGTGAAATCCCAAATAGCACCCTATGGGTCAGAACGACTGCACTATTTTGGCAATAGGGTGCAACTTCAGCCTAGTTATGTCTTTGTCTGCTCCAAGACTGTTAGGTTTTCTTTAAAAAGCCCTCCTGTTCTCCACTCATTACCTGTATTAACTGCACCTGTTTGAACTCGTTACCTGTAGAAAAGACACCTGTCCACACACTCAATCAAACAGACTCCAACCTCTCCACAATGGCCAAGACCCGAGAGCTGTGTAAGGACATCAGGGATAAAATTGTAGACCTGCACAAGGCTGGGATGGGCTACAGGACAATAGGCAAGCAGCTTGGTGAGAAGGCAACAACTGTTGGCGCAATTATTAGAAAATGGAAGAAGTTGAAGATGACGGTCAATCACCCTCGGTCTGGGGCTCCATGCAAGATCTCACCTTGTGAGGCGTCAATGATCATGAGAAAGGTGAGGGATCAGCCCAGAACTACACGGCAGGACCTGGTCAATGACCTGAAGAGAGCTGGGACCACAGTCTCAAAGAAAACCATTAGTAACACACTACGCCTTCATGGATTAAAATCCTGCAGCGCACGCAAGGTCCCCCTGCTCAAGCCAGTGCATGTCCAGGTCCATCTGAAGTTTGCCAATGACCATCTGGATGATCCAGAGGAAGAATGGGAGAAGGTCATGTGGTCTGATGAGACAAAAATAGAGCTTTTTGGTCTAAACTCCACTTGCCGTGTTTGGAGAAAGAAGAAGGATGAGTACAACCCCAAGAACACCATCCCAACCGTGAAGCATGGAGGTGGAAATATCATTCTTTGGGGATGCTTCTCTGCAAAGGGGACAGGACGACTGCACCGCATTGAGGGAAGGATGGATGGGTCCATGTATCGCAAGATCTTGGCCAACAACCTCCTGCCAAAATCCCTGCAGCAGTGTGTGCAAACCTGGTCAAGAACTACAGGAAACTCAAGATCTCTGTTTTTGCAAACAAAAGTTTCTGAACCAAATATTAGATTATGCATTTCTGATGTATCAAATACTTATGTCATGCAAAAAAATGCTTAAAAATCATACAATGTGATTTTCTGGAGATTTTTTTTTTAATTCCGTCTCTCACAGTTGAAGTGTACCAATGATAAAAATGACAAACCTCTACATGCTTTGTAAGTAGGAAAACCTGCAAAATCGGCAGT
Organism: Novumbra hubbsi; assembly: GCA_016801125.1. Taxonomy (NCBI): domain Eukaryota; kingdom Metazoa; phylum Chordata; class Actinopteri; order Esociformes; family Umbridae; genus Novumbra; species Novumbra hubbsi. Next base: position 14,358 of record JACXGK010009935.1, read on the forward strand.
GTATCAAATACGTGTTCCCCCCACTGTATGCAGCATAACTACTACGTGCCGCTACTCCATGTTTATTTTGGTATCCTGGCCATACTAGCAGAACTGAATTCATGGATCCTAAGAGCCCTGCTTGCTTTATTATCTTCAAACATATCAGACATGTATTCTGGGCCTAAACCATTCAGTGATTTACAGACTAAAAGCACCACTTTAAAATCTATTCTGCAACTGAATGGAAGCCAGTGCAAAGATGTAAGAACCGGAGTGACGTGTCCTGTTCTCTTGATCCTGGTTCCCATTCTGGCAGCAGCATTCTGAATGAGCTACCGCTGTTTTACAGTCTTTTTGGGGAGTCCAGTTAAGAGCTCGTTAGTCAACCTTACTGGAGTTAAAGCATGGATGAGCTTCTCTCTGTCCATTTGGGACACCAAGCTCTTGATTCTCGCTAGATGTTTAAGATGATAGAATGCTGTTTTGGCAATCGCTTTGATATGACTTGTGTGTGAGATCTGAGATCAGAACAACAAGATTACGTTGTGGTTTTTAAGAGCCCAATAATCCATCTCTTTACTAATACAAGTTATTTTTGTTGCCAACAACAATCATCTCTGTTTTATCTTAGTTTAAATGTAGACAATTTTGGTTCATCCAGGTAATTTATTTGCTGTATACAGTGACAGTGTATACAGTGACACAGTGTGTCCATTGAGCTGTAGTCATATAGACTGAGAACTAATAGAACAGGAACTGTTATTTTACCCAAATTTGAATTCTGCCATATACAATTAAAAACCTTTATCAGAGCCGTTTCAGTGCTGAGGTTAAAACCTGACTGAAATTTATCTAATAGTCTAGAGTTCACAATATTGCTGAGTAGATTGAAGACAACAAGCTCAATTACCCTGCCTATGAATGGGAGATTTGAGACTAGTCTATAGTTGTTCAATACAATCTTGTAAAAAAGATATTACACCCCATATAAACCTTTGTCTTTTTAAAAATATGGACAACAGCCCACATGCCAAGGTCTGGCTGTCCTAGCAAGTTCTGTCTAAGAGCATACCGCAAGAATCTTAAAGAAGTCTCAAACTATCCTAAAATGTAATCTTTGGACCTGCAGGTAGCTATTGCCACAGTTGATGGCAAACTACATGCATCTACCATAAGAAAGCGACTGCAAAGTTTGATTTGCATGTGAGGTGTGCAAGGAGAAAACCCAGGGCAACATCAGGTTGTTTTCCAGAGAACACCTAGACTAAGACCAGAACTTCTGAAACAATGTGTTTTGGAGAGATTCATCCAAATTAGAATTGTTTGGGCAGAGTAACAGAAAACATGTATGGCAAAAAAAGTGAAGTGTCATGGTTTGGGGCTGCTTTGCTGCAGCAGGGCCTGGCCAGCTCACCAACACAGAATCCACTATGAATTCTTTATTATATCAGAGGGTGCATGAGAAAAATGTAAGACCATCTGCCTGAACATTTAAGATTAAGCGAATGTGGATTATGCAACATGACATTGACCCACAACATTCCAGTGAATCCACCAAGGAATGGCTCAAAACAAAGAAATATAGAGTTCTGGAATTGCCAAGTCAAAGCCCAGATCTGAATCCTATTGAGATGCTGTGGGGTAATTTGAAACAGGCTGTTCATGCAAGTAACACCTCAAACATCACTAAGCTGAAGAAATCCTGAATGGAGGAGTGGGAAAAACCTTCTCCCAGTCGATGTGAGAAACTGGTAAACAGTTATAGGGAATGTCTTATTGAGGTTATTTCAGGGGGGGCAATACCAGCTATTAGGGCACAGGGTGTCCTAACTTATTCCTCAGAAGGTATTGGCACCTTCATGTGGTGTTCTTATTTTTTCACATGACTGTATAGCTCCAGTGTTTTCTTTTAGGTTTATTGGCTGCTTTTTCTAGAGATGTTAGGAAAATGCCTGATTGCAGAGTGTTGCTTACTACTTGCTGCAGATCAATTGTTATAGAGTTTTAAAATGTTTTTTAATATCACATGGCAGGGTGTCGAAACAAAATCTGTCTACTTTAAGATGTCACACTGTTTTCTAGGCCTTGGTGATACATTTTATTCAACTGCAACATAACCACATTATTTCTTGTTGGGTGTAGTGATGGTACAGTGTCATTGTTTTACTGTGTAGTTCTGGTCTGTCAAATACTTGGAGCTAATTCATCACGTTTCTCCAAGGACAAGACTTCTGGTGCTATTTGCTTTAGGGGGTTTGTAAGCTTGTCAACCATGACATATAGAGCGTGGGTATTGTTGATGTTCCTGTTTATCATTCCTGATAAATGTAGTAGTCTAGCCCTGCGTAACTCATAGTTCAGCCTACAAAGGCTTTGTATATGGATATTATATTGGATTTGAAGTTTTGTTTTTCTCCATGTCCTAATAGACAATCTTAAAGGGGTTCATGCTCTGGACCATTTAACTGTACCTCACAGCGGAAGTGCCGCAAAAAATTGCACATGGTTTTGTCGACAGAGGACAGGAACTGCCAATCCACACACTATCTACAGAGGACAGGAACTGCCCATCCACACATTGTATACAGAGGACAGGAACTGCCCATCCACAAATTGTCTAAAGAGGACAGGAACTGCCCATCCACACATTGTCTACAGAGGACAGGAACTGCCCATCCACACATTGTCTACAGAGGACAGGAACTGCCCATCCACACATTGTCTACAGAGGACAGGAACTGCTCGTCCACACATTGTTTACAAAGGACAGGAACTGCTCTTCCACACATTGTCTACAGAGAACAGGAACTGCCCATCCACACATTGTCTACAGAGGACAGGAACTGCTCTTCCTCACATTGTCTACAGAGGACAGGAACTGCTTGTCCACACATTGTCTAAAGAGGACAGGAACTGCTTGTCTACACGTTGTCTACAGAGGACAGGCTCTGCTGCATTTTCTATTTTTGTTTAGTGTATATAATACACATTTATGTTTTTTTTTACTTTTTGTTGAAAACTTAAAACTTTTCAGTGACTTTACTATAACAGATACTTAATTAGCTTTCTTGGATTTTATTCGTGCAGGGTTAACTTTCTCTGTGTCAAACACCCTCTGTATCAAACTTTTGTGTCTAACTTTCTCATTGTCAAACTTTCTCCGCGGTTTGCTTTCTACATGTCTAGCTTTCCCTGTGTCAAACTTTTGTTGTGTCTAACTTTCTCTCTGTACAGCTTCCTCTATGTTTGGCTTCTCTGTCTGCTCCAAAGCAGGCAGAAATATATGAGAGATTATCTAAAGAGTGTCAAAGTACACCTCCATCATCTCTGCCTCTGTTCCCTGCCTCTAGTAAACCCTCTGTACGTCTGCCTTCACTGGCTGTCCCTTCTGCTAGTCTTTACCATGTCAGAGCCAACCACCATCTGCCTCTAAGCCAACCCTCTGAGTCAACACTGACTGTTTCTTTGTTTGTTCTTTCGCCGTTCCAAGGCTTACTATATGCCTGGAGAGAGGAAGGCAGAGAGGGAGTGAGGGGGAGTGAGGGAGTGAGGGAGAGGTGGAGAGAGTGGTAGAGTGAGGGAGTGAGGGAGAGGAGGAGAAAGAGTTAGAGAGGGAGTGAGGGAGTGAGAGAGAGGTTGAGAAAGGGAGTGAGAGACAGGTAGAGAGAGGGAGTGAGGGAGTGAGGGAGAGGTGGAGAGAGTGGTAGAGTGAGGGTGTGAGGGAGTGAGGGAGAGGAGGAGAAAGAGTTAGAGAGAGGGAGTGAGGGAGGGAGTGAGGGAGAGGAGGAGAAAGAGTTAGAGAGAGGGAGGGAGTGAGGTAGTGAGAGAGAGGTTGAGAAAGGGAGTGAGAGACAGGTAGAGAGAGGGAGTGAGAGGTTGAGGGAGTGAGGAAGAGGAGTAGTGAGTGGGGGGATTGAGGGAGAGGAGGAGAGAGGGAGTGAGGGAGAGGTGGAAAGGAGGAGTGACGGAGAGGTAGAGAGAGGGAGTGAAGAAGAGGTAGAAAGAGGGAGTGAGAGGTTGAGGGAGTGAGGGAGAGGAGGAGTGACAGAGAGAGGGAGGAAACCAACACATCCCAGGAGGTGAGAGAATCCCCTCCCCCATTTAGCCCCAAAGTTACAACTTTGACCAAACAACCATCCGAAATGGGTCTCTCTTGCATCTCTGAGGCATACTGGGTTGGCATATAGTCAATGGGAAGATATGATGGAACTATACTCATACATGTACTGTAGATTGCTTCATAACAACCTCAAGACTTTCTCAGAACATTTACATTTCAGATAGCTGAAAACTTCCAACGTTTTTTATAACACCAGTGAAGATTTATTCCACAATTCGTAACCACTGATTATGGTGCAATCAACCCAAAACAATTCCTTGACCCTCCATGACCTCTACGTACCTGACCCCTAGTCCCTGTACCATATCTATGTACCGATATGTACCATGTAATATATGTACCGGTATGTACCCTGTCATATATGTACCGATATGTACCCTGTCATATATGTACCGGTATGTACCATGTAATATATGTACCGGTATGTACCCTGTCATATATGTACCGATATGTACCCTGTCATATATGTACCGGTATGTACCCTGTCATATATGTACCGATAAGTACCCTGTCATATATGTACCGATATGTACCATGTAATATATGTACCGGTATGTACCCTGTCATATATGTACCGATATGTACCCTGTCATATATGTACCGATATGTACCATGTAATATATGTACCGGTATGTACCCTGTCATATATGTACCGGTATGTACCCTGTCATATATGTACCGGTATGTACC
>JACXGK010009936.1:0-18968 GCA_016801125.1 Novumbra hubbsi
TCTCTGCATGGGGGGGTCACCCTTAGTGTGGGTGGGTTCTCCTTAGAATGGGCCCCTCTTTGCATGGGGGGGTCACCCTTAGTGTGGGTGGGTTCTCCTTAGAATGGGCCCCTCTCTGCATGGGGGGTCACCCTTAGTGTGGGTGGGTTCTCCTCAGTATGTGCCCCTCTCTGCGGGGTGTCCCCCTCAGTGTGGGTGGGTTCTCCTTAGAATGGGCCCCTCTCTGCGGGGTGTCCCCCTCACTCCCTCTCCTTCCTTCCATTTAGCGCCCGTCCCCAGTCCCACTCGCAGTCTGGCGAAGGGCTTCTCCATCTCTCATTCCGTCCTCACCGTCCCTGGTTCTATGGCTCAGCGGTGGGCCTTAGACAATTGCACTTCCTAGAAATGTTAAATTGGCTATATATCTTTGGACTAAAGTACAGTGGCATTTTGAAGTCTCCAAGGGAGAAAGCACTCTAATGAAATGTAGGTGCCTCCTGCAGTGGATGTGTTGCATTCTAATAGCATTATATTTTGTGCAGTGTATGTGTTCTGATCAGTTTTCAGTATTGCGAAACACAGATCAGATGTCTATCTCTGTCTGTCTCCTTGTCTGTATGTTGCTGTGTGTCTGTTACTGTCTGTTTGTCCCCAGGGATGCAACCGGTGCTGTACTCTGTCAGAGAAGCTTTGGAGGGACGACCCCACTGGGTTAGAACTGGGACTGAGATCTGTTACTACAGGTTAGAGCTACACTGAGATCTGTTACTACAGGTTAGAACTGTACTTAGATCTGTTACTACATGTTAGAGCTACACTGAGATATGTTACTACAGGTTAGACCTACACTGAGATCTGTTACTACAGGTTAGAACTATACTTAGATCTGTTACTACAGGTTAGAGCTACACTGAGATATGTTACTACAGGTTAGACCTACACTGAGATCTGTTACTACAGGTTAGAACTATACTTAGATCTGTTACTACAGGTTAGAGCTACACTTAGATATGTTACTACAGGTTAGAACTACACTGAGATATGTTACTACAGGTTAGAACTACACTGAGATATGTTACTACAGGTTAGAACTATACATAGATCTGTTCCTACAGGTTAGAACCGGAGTGAGATCTGTTTCTACAAGTTAGAACCGGAGTCAGATCTGTTTTTACAAGTTAGAACCGAAGTGAGATCTGTTTTTACAAGTTAGAATCAGAGTGAGATCTGTTTCCACTGGTTGAGATCTGCAAATTGAGATCTGCAAATACATCTTAAGCAGATTGCTAGGAAACTTTTACGTCGAATTTGGTGCCTGAAAACATTTTGTATTCAGTGATATCAAGTTTGTAAATGCTTGTTGGTTACAATTCGCTTTGAACAATTTAGCACTTAAAACATTATAATTGCTAACCATCCTTAAGACAACATAAAAATACAACATTATGCAACTTGAGTGATAATAGTTTTGTCCATGCAGAAACAACTATTACCCGAGCCGAGGCCGGAAGATCTGCTCCTTCTACACTCTGACATTTACGGTGAACTTCAGACACAACCAAGACGTCTGTTACCTGGCCTACCACTTTCCCTACACCTACTCTGCCCTCCAGGTACACCACGAAAACACCCGGCTGCTTGTGTGTGCGTGCGTGCGTGTAGGTTCGAGGGTGTGTGTTTGCGTTGGTGCGTGCGTCGGCAAGTGCATACAACCACGCCGGCCTCGAGGCGGTCCTGACCTTCTCCGTTTCGGAAAAGCACCGGGGTTCCACGTGGTCCTTCCGAGGCTCTCTGCGTGTATTGAAGTTCTGTTTGTGTCAGCCGTTTTGTGCCCCGGAGCGCCGTGTCTGGTTGGTTCACGGACCAGTGGTCCTGGCTGTGTTTCAGAGTCACCTGCAGGGGCTGCAGCGCTCGGTGGACCCTGACAAGGTGTTCTTCAGGCTACAGAGCCTGTGTGACACGCTGGCCGGGAACCCCTGCCCCCTGGTGACGATCACCGCCGTCCCCTCCTCCAGGAGCTGGGCAGACCTGCACCACATGCGTGAGTCTGCTGAACCGCATCCCACAGCGCCTCCCTGTGTCTGCCGCCGCCGTGTGTTTCTGTGTGTGTCTCCCGTGTGTGTCCGTCACGCTAGGCCCTGCGCTTGTGTCTGCGCGTGTTGTTGGTTGGGGGTGGTGTTTGGTGTGAGCTCCAAGTTGTCAGTTGCTCAAAGAAATCCATAGCACGATATATGACACAGACACCTCTTGTCAGAGCAGGAGTTCCGATGTGGAGAATGCAAGGTGCTAGGCTCTCCGCCGGGGCCAGTGGGTTTTGACTCCAGAGGCCGGGTGACATGACGGATGTTGATGTTTCAAGGTGCTAGACTTCCTCGCCAGTGCCAGTGTCTGACTCTCTTGGGGTTCCGCTGCTGGAGTCAGAGGACGCAGTGGATAATACTTCCAGTGTACCCGTATCAAACATATGGGCCTGGTGAAAGTTGAATGAGAGGGCTTTGGAGTGCGACATGTAATCCCACTGAAGGACGGCCTGTTGGTTTCTGGGCTTTCAGGCTGTTTACTACAAGTGATCATGATGTTGGAATTAGAAAGATCATGTCATGGGACCAAAACGGACAGATGGACGCCAGGTGAAGTGACAGAGGCTTGTTAACGGGACGGATGTACAGAGGCCGGGTGACGTGACGGATTTACAGTGGACGGGTGACGTGACGGATGTACAGAGGCTGGGTGAGTGATGGATGTACAGAGGCCGGGTGACTTAACGGATGTACAGATACCGGGTGACGTGACGGATGTACAGATACCGGGTGACTTGACGGATGTACAGAGGCTGGGTGATGTGACGGCTGTACAGAGGCCGGGTTATGTGAAGGATGTACAGAGGCCGGGTTATGTGAAGGATGTACAGAGGCCAGGTGACGTGACGGATGTACAGAGGCCGGGTGACGTGACGGATGTTCAGATACCGGGTGACGTGACGGATGTACAGATACCGGGTGACGTGACAAATGTCTGGGGTGATAACGTATGTACAGAGGCTGGGTGACGTGACGGATGTACAGAGGCCGGGTGACGTGAAGGATGTACAGATGCCGGGTGACGTGACGGATGTACAGATACCGGGTGACGTGACGGATGTACAGAGGCTGGGTGACGTGACGGATGTACAGATACCGGGCGACTTAACGGATGTACAAAAGCCGGTTGAAGTGACAAATGTCTGGGGTCATGACAGGGTGGAAGATAAATGCCGCCCAGCTTAGGTAAAAACCAGGGCTGTGCCACCAAAGAGGGGAGTGCCGTCTCCACTCTCCCCCCTAGTCCCCACCTCAGCAGCCTTCCTCCCAGGTGTCCCCAACTCCAGCCTCCCGAGCATCTACCAGCCTCCCCAGCCAGCCGGCACCTGTGATGAATATTTAGTGGTGACAGCTGCCCTGCCCTCCCCTTAGCCAGCACACTAGCATATGGCTGACTGTAGAGGCACAGGGATGCCTTCTCAGATCTGCACTATTAGTGCTGATAATGGAAACCTCAAGGGGAGCGAGACTGTAAGCCTTGATTGGGTACCTGCTGCCTTTATGGTGATCAAAAGGACGGTCGCTAGTTCTGTTTACCGCTAGCTGCAAAGATAACAGCGTAATGTTGTTGTAGCTACAATGTTTACTGCAACCCATAAAGATAACACCGTAGTAAGCCACATAAATGCTGAAGAAAGGTCCCTGTCGGGAATAGTGCTGGCATTGTACCACCTAGAACATAGCATCACTTAACAATCCCGTTCTGGGCCTTTTGTGATCAACAAAATCATGTTTTGAACCTGCGATTTAGTTTTTTGTTTTATTTCACACTTGCAAACATTCAAAGCGAGCGGTATTGATGATGTAGCACAGATTGGAATGTACATGAAGGGCCTTGAAGGGACTCTCTTCGGCGCGACAGCCGCACTTTTACCACCCGTGTCCAGAAATCGCAGAATGCATCTTTAATGAAGAACATAACATGAAGTCATACAAACCAAATTTGTTTCGAGGTTACATTCTGTCAGCCTGAAACAAACAGTAGACCCACACAGTTTTTTCCTCACTGTATCATTAGCCGAGCCATGATGCAGTTGCATGTGCACTAGTAAAACCGTACATGTTTGGAACACACAGCGTGCATTTTGTACAAATCAAGTAGAAGATGCAGTGGGAGGAGTTTGTCGTCCCACTGCCACCGCTAGCACATCACTCTGAAGCTCTCAGCTGTTATACAGCCCAGCTAGACAGGAAAGGTTGCTTCAGAAGGATTGCTGTGGTCTCATTCCCATTACGTATATTGAGAGTGCTGTCATTCACTGTCTGTCAACTGGGGACCTGACCTTGTGATTTCTGATGCTTTACAGTAAAGGCCTAATAGGTCATTTTGTCTCTAATTCCATGTTTCCTGAAGATGCCATGACAACTTTGTGAGGGGATGTGGAGGGTATTAAAGATGACTGGCAATGGCTGATGTTTTATCAATGTTAATCTGCTCTCCCACACCCATAACAACAAACAAATAAGAATTTACTATCTTATAATATGAGAATTCTAACATTTTGTTTAAGTAATGAATAATGGCATCCTGCTACCAAGTTTCTCAATCGATAAAACAATATTGTACCATGAAAATTTGAATTGCATTCATCAAAGGAATATGGACTGTATACTTTAAAATGAGCACATACAGCTATAAAAGGCCACAGACTTATATGAAGCCCTACTTTCATACATATTTCACAACATTTTAAATATAGAACAAATAATATGTATATAATGTAATTATCTTCACAGTAATCACATTTTGTGTGTTGATATCATTACATTCCGATTTCATGTTCTTACTACAAAGACTTTGCGTTTGTAGACATTCCACGAACAGTCCCCTAAGAAAATAAGTCAATAGAACGGAAATTCAAAAGTAATATGAATGTATTGGCTGTAACTCACACCAAAGCATAGCTTTGATGGTGACAGAAGGTCTTGTGATATCTAATTTTGAGATATCCAATTTGTGATCAAGGCCCTGCTTCATGGCAGCCGGTCCCAGCAGACTTGAGACAGTAGATGTTGAGAGATGTGTCTTCCAAAGCACAAAACGCTGTTTTGGTATTGTGCATGCTACTAGCCTAACCTGGACGTCCAGTCTAGAGGTTCTATGGCCTTCTGTTTTGCTTGAGCTCACAAACCCCCAAGCAGCCATATAGAGTAGCCAGAGAGTGACAAGGCAAAGCTACTATATTTGATAATTAAATCCCCACAACTGGATGGTGCGGACCAATTGCAAAATCTCTGCAAGACCCCTGGGATAATTTGTAAAAAGAATGAGAACCAAATCATCAGGTTGATGTTCTGTGAATGGAACACTTTACAGGGTGTTTCGAATTTGTTGAAGGCAGCTGAGTATAATGTTTTGCCAAAGTGGTTATTGGTTACAGGGCCCTTTAGAATTCCAGATAGACTTGGTAAAGATGAACATAAAAGGCAATGGAAAGAATGAGAGCAGTGTAATCTTTAATTGAGGTAAAATTGTTCAAAGAACAAAACGAATTCTTAATCAAGAGATAAGTATCTATTCAAAAACATGTCACAATATGGGCACACCTACAGTACTTGTGCCACCTCCCTTGCCAAGATAACTACACGTACCTGTCTCCTGAAGTTTGTGTGGATACGGGGGACTGCTTTTGATCATTTTACTGCTGGAAGATCAAATGAAGACCTAGTTTTAGCCTCCTGGCAGAGGCGACCAGATTTTGGGCCAGAATCCCCTGGTGCTTGACAGAGTTAATGATGCCATGTATCCTTACAAAGTTCCCAGGGCGTCTGAAACCTTCCACAACACCACATATCCACCACCGTAATTCACATCGGGGTTTAGGTTATTTTCCACACGACAATCATTCTTTTCATGCCACACCAACCTTTGTTGTTTATCGCCCAAAAGCTCTTTTTTTGTCTTATCTGACCATAGTATCCAGTTCCAGTGAATGTTGCAATGACATCTTCCTTACTGGGCGTTAGAGGACAACTCACTTGGGTCCTCCTGTAGCTGTGGTTCATCACAGCTCCATTTCATTGAAACACATTCATTATTGCCCTAATAGTGGAGATGGGTATTTTCAGTCATGTGGTGTTTTTTTTAAGCCAATGCTTCCTTCGTTGAAGGTTAACAGACATTTGTCTCATTTCATTTGTTTGTTCTCTGACCTGTCTTGATATTAAGATGAGTAATGGAATTTGTGTGACACCTTATCGTTTTTATTAGATAAAAAAGAAGTCTGTACACAATGGCGTGTACGTGCTTTTGGAGTCTTGTGACAAGCTTGATGAGTATAAACTACACCGGTACAGCTGAGGTCATAAGACTCAGAGTGTTCATTTGGTTCCTTGTTTATTTGCCAAGTCGTCTGAATTAGGTGTTAACACAGAGGATGATTTGGTTTCAACAATGTAGTAGTGTGGGTGGAAGTCAAATTTTGTCTTAGTCAACTGTTGCCTGATTACAATATTATTTAAATCATATCAAATGTCGGAAAATATGCAGAATAGTGATACAAATTAGGTTGTGCAAAAGAATGCTCTGTATTGTTATTGAGCATGGGTAAGATATGGCCGGTTTGCACAGTTTCAGGTCTTGGTATTTTCGCCATCTGCTCGCTTTTGCACAGTATGTCTCCTGATGGTGGACAAGTCCTTTATAGCGCCCACATCTATCACACCCCATTGGTCAGATAGGGTGGTCGAGGTACATTAGGTGAACATAATGACTTTGATATCACATGAATAATAGACTTGGCTTCTCGTCACCCCACGAAACACTCATGTCGCAACAGTGTTTAGGGAAGTAACTTTGGTAATGTGTTTTAGTAAAGTGCTTGTTCTGTACAATAAAGATGCAGCTACTGATGACGTGCAGCCATTTTGTCTACAAGCTGAGTTACAGGCTACACATTCAGAATCAGAATCACTGTTAAGTACATTTATACATACTCAGATTTTGGCTGGGTGTGTTGATGTTGTTAGTAGTAGACAACATTGAGGGACAGAATACAATGTCAAGTTGACATACATTCATGCTCAATGGGTGGTGATCATTTACAGTAAACATATCGGAGGAGGCGTGATCGGTGGACCAACGTTTTGTTATCCTGTATCTCGATTCAGACATGAATTGTGTGTTTACTGTACTGAACTCATAATGATGTTGAACCTCATCACATCCAATACTTCCCGGACTGATGTGGTTCCCTGTAACCCTGATAGGTTGACACAATCATTTGTTGAGGTCTGACTGATGGAAGCCATTGGAGTGAAACTAGTCCGACTAATGATATTGGCACCCATGCCTCTCAACAGCCCGGAACATTACATTCTCACGCGTACAGAAAAAAAACCCTAGAAATATTACCTCCCTTTAGATAGCTTTTGGACACACTGTCATGCTATTCTAGATTATGTTTGATAATTAACAACCTTTGAAATGAGCTCGAGCGCAACTGCACTGGAACATTTTTAATTAATAAAATGGAAAATTAAAGCTGCATTTTCATAAGCTTTCCGGGGCAAATTCGTCTTATGATTATCAATGGACAACCCTGATTTGTACTAATTAGACCCGATTTGCATATGATATACAGGAAAGGATGACAGAGATTGGTTTTGATTGCTCAAGGCCCCCTTTGTACTTGTGCATTTGCGTGCAGGACAGGCTCTGTCTGCCAGCATCATGTGTGACTCACCGCCATTTGATCAGGGATTGCCTCAATTTAAAGTTTCAGTAAGTTTCCTTGTCAGCTTGTGTCCTCCTCCTCGTCTCCGGTGGTACTGTGAGGTCACTGCTGCTGTTCAACACCAGTTTGGAGGATTTCTGCTGCCGGGGATGAAACAGAGGTTTCGGTCAACATAGTGTAGGACTGGTGAATACTAAACCTGGATTTCTCCTGCATAGGAAACCACCTTTGAAGCAATGTGGGGGGGGGGGGGGGGATTGGACCATCCATTCGGTTCTCCTTTTAGCTGCCATCCTTCCTATTAGGATTTGTTTGATCTGTTATTGAGGACCGTGCGAGTGATGGCACATCATGGAAGGAGGGGTTTGATCTTCAAAGAGCCTTATGAGAATGGGGACAGACAGAGCTTTGAAACACAACACCAGAGACCATGGAACTAATGGAAACCCCAGATTCTTTACCCAGACAAGCGTTTCACTGTGTTTTATCAAAGGGAAACCAATCCGAGTGCAGCTCGTCTTCATCTCCGTTATACCAAGTTAACACTGGAACACACATTTTACTGAGTCTTTTGGTTTTAAAAGCAAGCGTTTCAGGGCCAGATGTTTTACCTGGTGTAGTGTTAGAGTGGCCCAAAGGGACTAAAGTGGGGCACTTAATCACCAAGGTACTCGGGTAGAAAGCCCTTGATGGAGCCTCCAGCACTACTTAAAGCCATGAGAGATGACCGATGCACCTGTCCTAGTAGGCGCATGATAGAGGGCAGATGCATCAACAACCAGCGCCTCTCGTAGGGGGAATAGACATTTAAAGGCCCAGTGCTGTCAAAACATTGATTTAACTTTTTTTAATAATTTTTCCACCCTAGCAGTTCAAAATAACGGTCTGATGTTGTTCTGTCTTTTTTCTGTCTTTTTTGGGTAAGAGCTGTGTAAGTGCTTAGCTAAGAGCTTTGGAAATGCCTGGAATATATGTGGGAAGGTACTTTCTGCAAAATGCATGGTCACTAGGCAGATTTGTTTCAGGTAGACCAATGACTATTCATCTGGGTAAGGGGGTGGACGCTAGAACATTCCATAGATCCTAAGTGGAACTCTACCAAATCAGTGTAGATGCTAAGCCACAGGGTCTGTGTTTCATTGACTCCTTTACCACACCTACATAACAAGTTTGTACAAATGTGTTATCTAACACAATCTGATGGAGCATTTCAAGACCTTAGGAGGCTTGGGGAAATACAAACAACAAAACAAATCAAATAGTATATGTTTAAATTATGTTCAACAGATTCACTGAGATTTTGATTTGTTAGACATAAATTAGACCAAAATATTATGAAAAAGTAAGCTTGTAGCAGATGTGAAACGGCTAGTGATTTTGTTTTTATCTGCATTAGCTCTGAGGTAGTTGTTTCCTTTCCTCCTCTTGGTCCATGGCTTTTGTGGGGCGATGGTGATGAGGCAGTGTGGGTGACTGCTGGTTAGCGCCCTGTGTGGGGTTAGCACCTGTGTGCGACTGTTTCAGCGTGTTCAGAGGACTGCTGGTTAGCACCCGTTCGTGGGGTTAGCACCCTGCCCGGGTTTAGCACCCGGCATGGGGTTAGCACCCTCCGTGGGGTTAGCACCATCCGCGGGGCTAGTACGCTGTGCTGGGGTTAGCACCCTGCCCGGGGTTAGCACCTGGCCCGGGGTTTGCACCCTCCACGGGGCTAGCACCCTGTTCAGGGGTTAGCACCCTGCCTGGGGTTAGCACCCTGCCCGGGGTTAGCACCCTCCACGGGGTTAGCACACTGTGCTGGTGTTAGCACCCTGCGTGGGGCAGCAATGAAGGGAGGCTTACATTCATGTTTCCACAAACAAGCCATTTCTCTCAGGCATGCTCTGTCTAACGTACAATCAATTTATTGCATTTTTTCCTCTTAGGGAACTTTGATAATAGGGCTGCTTGTGGTGTAGGGCATAATAATGGAAGCGTAAGAGCTTGTGGGGAAAGAAAGCTGAATGTTAATGACAGGCTTTTATGGTGGATGTGGTGAATTGTACTTTTAGTGGTCATTTTCATTTGCTAAAGTGGTCATTTTTTTTCAGTTGCATTTAGAGCAGGTTGATAACTCACTGGCAGTGAAATAAAACACATTCATAGTGGTTTAGAGCTTTGGTTCTCAATAGGACATCACATTATTTACAGAGTAATCTGAAGAAATATTTGGTGTATTTTTTGGCAATGCAGCAAATATTCTATTTTAAAAAAGGAATTAACATCACCACATTATTCATTTCCAAATTTTTTTACTTGGTATAATAAAAACACTGGAATGTTTGTTTTCTTATTAAAAATAGTGATGCGATTGGCCACTAACACTGTAGTATTTTCTCAGATTTTGAAGCCTTTGTCCGTATTAAGTAGATACATTTAAGTCATCTGGCAGGCACACTTATCCTGAGCTGCCCACAGTAGTGACGTCATACGCTTTACTATTGTGCTACTCCTGCTTAGCTACATATGGGCTGGATATCAGCGAATGAACAAACGCACACAGAACACGCACAACATGGAGCCCATGCATGCATAGGACACACACACACACACGTTGTCAGCAGGTGGTGAGTAAGCACAGATAGCCGGGCAGCAGTGGGGAATGGAGACACAAAGGCACACCGTTTCAGTGGGCTCTCTCTGTGACAGCTTGGCTGTCAATGCCGGCGAGCCAGAGACGGGTCCATATCAAAGGGGAAACAGACAGCCCACATGGCCCGGCTGTGGGCACCTCTCTACCCACTGCGCTGTGTGTAGCTAGGTAGCTTGGCTTGTGTGGGATTGGCAAAGGGAACTGTTGACGACCCCGATGGCTCGCTGCCTTTCAGAACGCCTACACCTCTCCAGGCTTCACACTGTACACTTCTTCCATGTGCCAAGACCAAGCATTATTAGGCCCTGAATAGAGAGGAGGAATGGAGATGGGTCAGGATGACTCTAGTTCTGGAGATGAATGTGTGAGAGCCTACTGTTGTACGTTGTACATTTGTCTCTGTGGCTCTCCAGCTATGAGTATATCATCGTTGCGGTTTGTTTGATGCTGTTCTCATAAGGAGATATTGTTGGTACTCTAGGTTTGAAGAGAACGGGAAACAATCCGATGCCCTGGATAAGCTACCTGAGTCAAAATTGTGCGTGTGTCTGTGTGTGGGAACGAGAGCGCGTGAGCTAGTTGCAGAACCTGTTACTTTTTATGCAGGGGACCGAGCCTCATGCTTCAGAGCTACCATCGCCCCATCTGTTGGCCTCTTCCACAAGATGCTTGCATTCCCAATCAATTGCTTTTGTACATTCAATCTTCTCTATTTCATTTGGAAAAATTGCCAAATAAATATGGTTTTATGGTAAATAAATAATTACGAATGTAAACAGAATGGGAGCTTCCACTGATTAAAGGTAAATCCACCAGCAGACAACAGATGTGCCTTTTGGATGTACTTTAATTGTCCAAATAAGAAAGAAAGGGTTGCTTTATAATGTAGAGAATGTGTTGCTCCTTATTTATTGAATTCCTTGTAGTGGTGGGGAAGTCGTTGTTGTTGTTAAAACATCAGCCTTTTTCCTAAACAACAAGATCCATATTGTGAAAGATTAATTGTTTTAATTGTTCTAAAAGATTTCTGTTGTTTTAATATCATGTACTGCACTCAATAAATGATTATGCATTCGGCCGGTCTCAAATCACATATAATTGTTGTCAACACTGTACTGCCTTCAGCCAAATTCTGGCTTGTTATATTAAGGTAAAAGTATGAGAATGCTGCTGTATCTCATTTAGTTTTACAAAAACAAATGACTTATTACTTAAACGTGATTGCTCTGGCTTACTCACTAGAATTCAATTAAATTTAGAAATTAAATGAAGTGCCTCAGACCTATAACTTTAAAGGCCTTGCAGAAACTCATTACTGAGTGATCAATGCAGTAGTCAGAGGAATTTGTTTCTTCCGTAGCTGTCTTTTGTGGAGTGGCAGCCCTGGCCACAATCGCCGGGCTAAATTAAAATTTGATGTGCTTCTGAAAGCGTATCCATCTTCTCCTGCTTTCAAAATCGAAATGTTCCCAAGACCTGCTTCATAGATACTGGCCTGTATAGAGGTATACAGAAAGCATTGCACACTTCAGAAATGTGCTATTTTCTCTGCTTGCAAGGCTCGAGTAACCCGTAAAATAACGCCCTTGTTTAGATGCGTCGATGCTTTGCAAATAGCCTAGTTCTGGTACGACATTACATTAGCGAAGCGGTGGCTGAAAGATGCACTGATCTGCTGTAGAGGGTGTAATTAATCTTCTTCAGTGTGGATATTGGCGAACAGCGTGTAAACCCCGGCTCGCTCTCTCCTTGCCTCCTCCAGGTAACCGTCCTTGCGTGGTATTGACGGCACGGGTCCATCCCGGGGAGAGTAACGCCAGCTGGGTGATGAAGGGTACCCTGGAGTTCCTGTGTAGCAGCGATCCCCGAGCGGAGAGCCTGAGGGAGGCCTACATCTTCAAAATTATCCCCATGCTCAACCCAGACGGGGTCATCAATGGGAAGTACGTAAGCTGCACTTCAACACCCACCCTGACCTTTGACCTCTCACCTCGGACCTGCACCTGTCCCGCGGTTTCGATAGGGATTTAGCTAGGCGTCCGGGGGGGGGGGGGGGTTGTATATCCAAGTTGTCACAGGCTCATTGTACTGACCCAGAGGGTACGCAATCTTAAGTGAGTATGCGGTATCCTTAGAAAAAACGTACTCCGCTAAGTAAGGGTCAACCACAGGGCTGGTTTTTATTCCAACTGAAAGTTACGAAATTACTTCTACAGTTTGGCACGTGACATGCTGTTGTGTTTGTATCTATGATGCGAGTTCCCAGTTAGTAGGAAACTAGCACTTAGCTACAACGGTATACTGATCTTATTCATGGACTGGCGGTAATCAATAATGCTCTTCAAACCTCCGTACCCATCACCGATTTGCCTCCACACTGACGCCATGTAGAAACTGGATCCAGTAAGAGCCGCGGTCTTTTCATTATCACCAGGGTAGTGCTGAGGGAGCGCTGCAGAACAATCATTGATCCGAATGTAGCCTATTACACAATGTTTGTTTGGGGCTGGGAGAGAGATGGAGTCAATAGCCACTACTACTTGGTGCTGTGTCATGTGGTCTCAAACCATTAGCTTTTCTCTCCTCTGTCAACGTTCCAGGGGCTGCAGTGACAGTCCAAGATTATGCTTTTAACACAACAATATACAATGAAGGCGTCTTCTAAATGCTTTATGTGGGTGGAAAAAATAAAACATTTGAATGTGAACGATTTATCTTCACACAGGTCTTATATATTCCATTGACAGTTGAAATGATCTGGAATAAATTACAATATCCCCATTCTGTCCACAACTCTGGTATGCTCCAATGATGAATTTATTCTATTCTAAAGAACAGACATCTTTTCAATTTGTATTGCACTTTTTTCAGGTCTTGCACCACCGTAAACCACACTAACTTAAATAAGCTCTGTGAAGCATGTGCGTTCAGTCGATGACTAGATCCAATGACATTGAAATCGGTTCACTAATAGAGATCACACTAAATGGTTACTAAGAAGAGATATGGAAACAGAAATAATATGCCTGGCATTTTTCTAATGAAAAGTAGGCCTAGTTAGATTCAGAGCTGAGAGATTTGTCAGTATATACAAAATATCAAGAAAACTAGAAAAATGTCTATCCTTTCTGACACAAAAAAAATACAAAAAGGGGCCTAACTTCTAGTTACAAGTTTAGACTTCTTGGAGAGGTGGAGGCAATGTATCTAAAAATGCCTCTGTCAGTATTTCCCCCTCTGTGCCATTTCACATGTTTAATCCACATAGCAGAGAGAAATTTAGTGGTTTGCCTTGGTAAAATGTCCGACATGATGCCTTTTGATATAATTCCTCTTTATGTAGTTTCTGTGTTCCATAATTCTTGTTTTCAGCGCTCTGAGCGGCTTTCCCACATATAATAGCACACATGGGCACCTAATTAAATCAAGTTTGTAAAGTAGGATATTTAGCCTTTTGTTTGAATCTCTTTGCCAGTCTCTGGGTAATACAAGAAAATGATGTTGTAAGCAACTGTAAAGTTATCCTGAGTACAAAACCCAAATATAATTCCCATTGGAAATATCACAGAGAAAGTGTCTACACTGCAGATTGACCACAGCTTAGCCCAAAATAACAAGAGTCATACCATGATTACACCAATACGCAAACAAAAACAGGTCTGAACTTTGCCAGCATAAACCATTTCCCTATTTATTCCTTATTTGTGCTTTTTTTGTTGGTTCATTCATCCCCTCTCCTCCCTCTGTAATTGTCCAGGTCGTTGCTGAAAATAATTCTGTATCTGTAAAATCAGTTTTTAGCATACATTATCTGGTGCTCCCTGACACCATCAGAGAGGACTGTCGCTGCCAAGCTAACTAACAGTGGTGTCAATTTGTTTGCAGTGTTTGTAAACACAAACAAGTGCATTTGTTTCCCTCTGAACTCACTTATACCTACTGCTTTTTAACTCACACATACAGAATCGAGTATCGGCCCTTCAGATATAATAATTGCTATGCGTCTAAAAGCTCAGTTTGTGTGAAACGGCTCTGCTCTGACCAAAGGGTGAGTGTGATGTAAACTGGGCTGACCTTTTGACTAACAGCCATTTGCTGTGCTGTTACCTTCCTGACGACAGTCTGCCAGTTTCTTGTATTTAGCAGGTAACCTAACAGTGAGGGGTGAGAACCAAAACGTGTCTGTCAGTAGGGAGTCCGCTAGTCTGAAACCAGGGTTTAACACATAGCCACATCCTCTGTCTGACTGTGACGTTCACTGACATCTTTCATATGAAATCCGCCATGCTCTTTGCTGCAGCATTGTGCTGAGCCGTTCGTGTCAGAACAAGCTACTCTTTACTATTATGTTTTTGCTGTGAAATCCAAGAAGGCTGGGAAACCCAGGGTCTTTTAGAACTTCAGTGACAGGTTTTGGAAAATCGGCAACTGCATTGTGTGGGATTGTGTATTTATAAAGGTTTATGTTATGCATGCTATAAACCAATTTCTAACAATGATAACCAAGTGATACTAACCATGTTTTCATGTTTTTTTTGGTCATAGAAAAACAACTAAGCAAGATAGATGTGAAGAACGGGTCTGTGAAATTATTTTCCTACCGACAATTTTTTTGCGTCTGTAAAATGCTTTATGCATTAATGTGCTGGAAAGGAATGCAAATGTGCAAATGTTGATAGAATGTCCAGCCAGTAAACTTGGTCATGTGGCTATAACCATCTGTGATTTTTCAACTGAGTCTCAGAATACCATTCGGTTTATTTTAAACCAAAACATTTTGGTTATGCCTTTTTGCTAATGCCACTTAGAAACATACAGTAAAGCATAGTGGTAGGAGCATCATTCTCTGGGGATGTTTCTCAACGGCAGAGACTAGGAGAGTTTAGGATGGAGGGAAGGATGCACAGACCAAAATACACAGAGATTCTTGAAGAAAACCTGAACCAAAGCATACTGAGTCTTAGACTTGGGCCAAAAAGTAACTTTCAGCACAACAACGAACCGAATCACACAGCCAAGAAATCACTTCAGTTGCTTCAGGAAAAGTCTGTGAATGTCCTTGAGTGGCCCAGCCAAACCCCACGCTCAAACCCAATTAAACATCTGTAGGAAGACAGGACCGCTCTTGTGAAGTCTGCCTTCACCACTCATCCATGACCTTCACATTAGGCTAGAAAACGCACCCCGTTCACTCACTCCCTTGAACGCACCCCTCACAGCAGATCCAAAACAACTGAGTACTAATCAGCTCTTCTCCTGGCAGGCTCTATTTAAGCCTGGTCATTTACACACTGTCCTTGTGAGGTATTGTTTGTGTGATTTACAACTCTACTAAGCCTGTTTGTTTCCCTCATCTTAGATAAGTGTGAAAGTCTCTCTCGTTATCCTGACCCGTACCTGCCTGTCTGACCACCTCTCTGGATTATCCTCTTCTGTACTTCGGCCTCTTGTCTACCTTGATACCCAGTTACCGACCTTCTGCCTGACCTTTGACTTCGTGCCAGCCTGTCCCTTGATGTATTTATTGTACCTTCCAAATAAACCTCCTGCGCTCTGCACTTGGATCCTTTTCTGTGTGCATTCATTACAGCTCTCCATCCAATCTGATAGAGCTGGAGAGGACCTGTAAGGAAGAATAGCAGGAACGTCCCAAATCCAGGTGTACAATGCTGATAAAGGCATACCTATAAAGACTGGATGCTGTGATCGCTGCAAAAGGCATTTCACGTTCCATTTAAATGGGCCTAAATAGTTATGTACATGAGATATACATGTTAAAACCAACTTTAAATCCGTAACACATGAACCCAACCAAATGTGGAGAAAGTGTCCAGAATACATTAAGAAGGCACTTTTTTGTGGATTTTATTCCAATGTGGAAATCAAAACCACAAACCTTCTTTACTTTATCTTTACCCTTAGTTTATTTACAAGCTGTTGCTCTAAGTGCTTAAGACCACAATAGGCACACTTGCTATTTAACGCAGCCCAATCCTAACCTCGCCAAGGTGGCCCTCAGAAAGAGATGAACTGTAGTTCAATCTCAGCAGATATTTTAATAATGACATGCCTAAATCTAATCTAATTGCCCCTGAAAATTGTCCATGAACGAATATGTCTGCTTTTGTATTATGAGCATGTTCAATCAAGGATGCATTGTGACCACTGACTAAACAACCTCGTTAACACTGTAGGAAATGCGTCTTCCAAAAAATATTTAAAATTAGAAAACCTGTTAAAATGAAAAATCTTCTCAATTCTTAATCTGTTCAAATCGTATTGTCTTATTACAAGAATTAAGTTCTGAGTGACTTTTCTCTGAATGTATTACCTTTTTGTAAGGTAGGGACTGCACTGGTAATGTAAAGAACATATTTTCTTTGTACCAAATGTAGAACACTCAGATGAAAATCTGTTGCTACTCAGACTCTGAACAATAACAAATGATTGCTAAGTGCAGTTGCATAGTTTAGGATAAGATGGCAAAAACCTTCCTTCAAAAAATAAAGTAACAAGTTCATGTTTTTGTAAAATTGCTTTGGGCTTAGTTTTGTATGGTTTGTTCAATGTACCAGTCATTGTTTGAAAAACATTTTAAAGTAAAAATTGCTTGAATACATTGAGAACGTCTAGAAATCTGGCATTTCTGGCCAATGTTGTGCGAGAAAACATATTATTTCTCCCCATTAAAGCATATTGGACAAGCAGTTTTAAAATGGAGCGTCCGTTGTTGACGAGGACCCAGCATGTGTTCAGTTTTAAACAACGCTGCTCTGTGGGGAGACGTAATAACACATAAATACTCTACAAGTGGGCGACTAACAACGCCACACACACTCCAGGAAATTGCTTGATGTTTGTATCCCTTTGTTGCGTCTAATGTGTTCTGTTAGAGGAATTAAGCGTCAGTGAATGAAACTCTGCGAGTATTTGAGATATTTGACACAAAATGTCATCATTAGATCGGAGCGGTTAATTGTCCCTGAAATTGAATTAGTTTTCTGTGAGCGATGATAAAAGACATCGGCGTTGCACAGCGCACCATCGCTTCTGATCCTCGGCTTCGATGGGAGATGTGTAGATTTCTCGCGTTGCCACCCAGCTTTTCCACTCGTCCGATCGGAAACGTTCGTGTTGGGAGTGGAACGTCGTGTACCGCTCTAGCCCGGGCTCCGACTGTCTGGCCTTCATGCACCCATTCGGCCTCCACAGATGGCCCCCCGTGAGTCTTTCCCTTCGCCCTGTTCTCCCTACGTTGCTTTCTTCCTATTTCGACAATGTGGAAATGTGTTGTGACGCGTGGTGAATTTCTCCCATGAATCCTGACCTGGCCTGGCCATGCGTCCCACACACAAATTCCGGATGCTTTGAAGCTGCTGACTCCGCCGCGGTCGGTTCCGAGGCGGACATTATTTCTGAGTCACCGTAAAAAAAAAAAGTCGTCAGCGCACTGGAACTCTATGGTACATTTCTCTGGGATTCATGGTTTGTCACGCGTGTTGGCTACTAGCGCCCTTCGGAATAGACATTTTTGTCGGAGCAGCCTGCTGGCGTGGGTGGGACGTGTATGTGTTTAAAGTGCCAAAGCATTCTGCTATTATGCCGGGGCGTTGCTCGGGAAAGGACAACATGTTATTTTTAGTCTGTTTGATTTAGTGGATGAGATTTACCTAAGACAAGCCTCCTCAGTCAAGTCTATTTGACTACTGGGACTGCGAGTCTCAGCTCTGTAGGCTGGAGGCGTCTCGCGCCTTGTCTTTGACAGCCTGTCTCCTCTGCTTCTCCACCGTGGATGTTTATCAGAACTCTCCGGGCCATAATTATGTAGGGAAAACAACTGGGTCGTGTGGGAGAGAACAAGCCGCCTCCTCCCTCCCTCCTACCTGTGACCTGCCTCTCTCCCTCTGCCTGCCGGCTGGGCGGGCGGGGACACACCGGCGTGGGGTGTGAACAGATTGGAATTTAAAACACCGACCTTGGGAGCTGGGGAACAGAGGATTGCATTAAGTAGACCCTGGGGAAGGAAGACTTCCTGTAGCCAAATCTGAGAAGCCGTCAAAGTGGTAATCTTGTTATCAAGTAGAAATTCATCTTGCAGGGTTTTCTTTTGCCTCCTCTCCCGCGCGGAGGGCCTCAGCGCGACGTTGGCATTTCAAAGTCAGGCAAAGTGAACGCGTAGGTTCACATTGTGGGGTTTTCCGAGCGGCCCCTCAGATGTGTTCGTCTCAACCTGTGTGTGGAGGCGTGTTCTGTACCTGTGATGGAGCAGGGGGGGGGGGTGCGGCAGTAGGGTTTGTTGTTTATCGAATCCGCTTTACACCTGCAATGTTTGAACAGAATATCAGATTCTCGGCAGCCCCTTTAATTACCATCCAGTGTCACTGATACCGTCGTCACAGCACTGGTTCCGTCGTCACAGCACTGGTTCCGTCGTCACAGCACTGGTTCCGTCGTCACAGCACTGGTTCCGTCGTCACAGCACTGGTTCCGTCGTCACAGCACTGGTTCCGTCGTCACAGCACTGGTTCCGTCGTCACAGCACTGATACCGTCGTCACAGCACTGATACCGTCGTCACAGCACTGGTTCCGTCGTCACAGCACTG
>JACXGK010009937.1:0-12516 GCA_016801125.1 Novumbra hubbsi
GGTTCCTTTGTTCTGTCACTTGTTGATGTGTGTGTGGGTTCCTTTGTTCTGTCACTTGCTGTGGTTTGTTATGGATACTCTTGTTTAATGAAGTCCCATCTTGTTGGGTTTACCTTGTGTTTTCTTTTAGCTGCTTGTTTCAGCACCTTTATCGTTTAGTCCGTGTCGTTTGTTTAATTTGTTTGTTCAATAAATGCGGATTATCAACATTTTGGAATGTGTCTGCGAATGGTTCCCTCATCACCCACACCGTGACACATATATGGTATATATATACCCATGACACATATGGTATATATATATTGGTATATATTATTTATATATATTTGTGAATAGATATCCTCAGGGGTTCACAACAACTATACATTTTTATTGTATGTAAATATAACATAACATGATTCAAAAACTGTAAGATATCAACCAAAATTGATCAGTGTGGAGGAACACTATATACAAGAATCTAAAATTGGATTTGATTCTGGGCCTAAATGTGCCACCTCTGAAAAAATTTGAGTTTTTTTTTAATTAAATCTTGAAATACTCTGTTTTTATGATTGAGATTGGAAGGCCTCTGCTTTAGAGAAATACACAAAACCTTGCAGCAGACTGCCCTCTACAACGGGGGAAAACAACATAAGCTTCTAAGTTTAACCAGTCCAGAGATATGAATAGAAATGTAATGGGTGAGCTTTAAGGGTTAAGGTGAGGCAAACATCTATTTTGGAGGGTTTGAGAGGACAGCCTTCCTGAGGCGAACCCAGAACCTCATGCTGCTGATGGCATTGTCCTTCCATTTCAGGTAAGTGTTCTTCTTTAGGTATTTGTGGAGCCCAAACACTTTTTTGATCTTCACCTCCTCCACATCCTCCAGTATGATAATGATGATGTTGGGGTTGCCCTCCAGCAACAACCAGGACTGTGCCACCTCAAACTCAAAGCGACACCACGCACTATCGATGAAGTGGCGCGAAACAACCACAATGACTTTACGACTACCCATGATGCCCTCGTCTATGATGTTTGAGGTGATGGCCTTGCCCACTTCAAAGTCCCGCACATGGAGGCACAGCTGAATAGGAGGGACTCCTTTCTCAAGGTTCTCCACCAGTTCCTCTATCACCCAGGCCTCGTCCTTGTTGGAGTAGATCACAAAAGCATCGTAAGAGCATTCCTGCTGGTTGGGCACCTTGTAGCCTCTCAGCAGAACGCAGCAATATTGCAGGTAGAACTGGAACTTGTAGGCCAAGACAGATAATGTCAAAATAAAGACTACAACGAAGATGGGCCCTAAAATGTTTCCTGCTAAGCTGTGTGTGCAGTATTCACGCTCAAAGTCAAACACTAGTGATGCCTCAGATGAGGATGTTTTGCACAACACATAGTGGTGATTCTTTAGTATGTTTTTATGGGTCATTATCCACATGATGAAGTCAGATTGGGAGCAAGAGCAATCAATTGGGTTGTTGGACAAATCAAATGCTGTCAGGTTTCTGGGTAGATAATGTAAAACATGGACAGAGATTTTATCAATTTTGTTTCGGCTTAAATCTATCCATGAAAGCGCCGAAAGGCCCGGATTGGTCACGAAATCTACAGCTGTCAATGTATTTCCACTTAGAATCAAGTGCCGTAACTCTTTGAGATTAGCAAGAGACGTCCAGAGAAATCTGTCAATACCACAGGAAGAAATATCTAATGTCTCCAAGCGTGTAAGATTCACAAACATACGCAAGAATATGTCTCCCTGGAAGATGTTGCCAGGTATCTTGAGCACTCTCAGATTCCCAAGACCTTGGAATACAAACTCATTACGGAAGATAATGCTTGAATAGGACATGTCCAAATACCGCAGGTTTATTAGGTTCCCAATGTTCAAATTGAAGGAATTAAGCTTTGTATGATGGAAGTCTAGCACCTGAAGAGACTCTAGTCCTTTGAATGGCATGTAAACTAACTGAATTTCAGAGTTCAGACTCATGTTGAGGTACTGTAGCTTAGGCATGTATTTTAAAACTGGATGACAACAGCCTTTTACCAGTAATTGATTTTTACTAAAATCAATATATTGGAGGAGAGGCATATCTGCCATTACATCAAAAAATGCAATAGCATGTATATTGTCAGTAATTGTTAGCTTCTGTAATGTGCGCTGATATGAAAGTTGTAGACTAGGTATGTTATTTAATCGCCCCCCTTCTATATAAAGCTCTTTGATGTGGTTAAAATGAACCAATTCTATATCTCTCAAATCACCATTCATAAGGGAAATCTTTGTGGCATTTATCATACAATGAAACAAATTATATCTAATTTTGACTGTTCTTTCAATTATATAAAAATATATTTCCTGGAATGTCATCCCACAGAGGCCTTGTAAAAAGTTGAAATTTGAAATGGGGATCGTAGGTTTCCTTTCGAAATGTCCAATAACTATGCTGAAAACATTAAGCCCAGATAGTGCATAAAGGCAATCTTTTGTGACTTCAGTTGATATAAATGTCTCACGGAGGTCAAGTCTCCAAAGGGAAATGTTCTGAAAGGCTCCCGGATCTATATGTACTATAGGATTTCTATTGAGTATAACTGTGATGTTTTTTCCTATTTCCCTTAAGACATCTGTGTGATCAGCTCTTATGACAGCTATGTTGTTAGCATGCAGGTCCAATATCCTGAAGTCTGTGAAGTTTTTGAAATAGGATGGAATGTTCATGAAGAGAAGTTCGTTAGCCCCGACATTTAACTCCTGCAGTTTGTTTAGATGGCTGATGTGTAAGTCCTCAAAGAAGAGAAGCCCTGTGTCGACAAGAACAAGCTTTCGTAGTTGATGTAGCGTGTCCAAGTATTTATTTCCAATGTGTTCAATGGGGTTACCAGTGAGAACCAATGTCCTCATGTTCTGCACATTGTAGAAAGCGTTGTCAGCTATATGTTGGATTTTACATCTGTTGAACAAGGGAAAATAATTAAATTCAATGTACTTCTGCAGATCATCTGTAATCTACAAAACCCTGCATATTTATTGGGGTAATGAGACATTTGTTATTTGTCTGCTCTATATTCTCTAAAGACAGAATTGGAAATCAATCAACTGCTATCTAGTTAAAGGGCCCTGTGCCCTACGGTGACCTTAGTCAGTGACCTTATGCAGTGTGTATCATGTTGTAGATATTTCTAGAAACATTTTGTGTGCCCCAAACAACACAGACTAACATATCACAGCGAATATTTAAGAATGAGCAAGATCTAATGAATAAATGTATTCATGTTCTGTTTATCTTTGTGAAGCCTCCATATTGTACCTGCTTTCTGAATGACAACTCTTGGAGACTTTACTACCTGCGGTAGCAGGAATGGAATTGACAGGGTAAACGCGAATGTGCTATTTCACTGTGAGATCTGTAACAATTATGGGTGCATTAGCAATAATTACAGCATACTATTTCATCTGTTAAAAACATAAAGGGGATGTTATGTTATTGATTATGTAACTGCTGACAGCAGCAGATTTAATTCTAAAGTGTACATACCAATCTAGTCTGCTAATCTACAAGCAAGTAACTCCAAACCATTGTCTCCATTGGACAGAGCTTGATCATAGACCAGGACAATTGCATATTGCCAAAGCAAACAGGAAGTCTTTCAGGGCAAAAAAAGTATGCAGTTCTTGACAGGATTAGTCAAAAGGCGATTCAAATTTGTTTTATTTGCTGATTATTAGACCAGATCTGCCAGCAATCTGCCTTTATGAACAAATAATCAATCTCCCCATGGGACCACTGGGGGCCTGGCTTTTACTATGTCTTTTGTATAACAAGGTGAAACCATTAAGTACACAAATATATGTACATAATAAATGAAAACACAGAGATTGTTTGATTTCAAATCCAAACTTTCAGTTTAGTGCCAGAAGATTAAAAAAGTCAACGCACCAATAATTATGGCTATGTAATAACAATAAAGGTGTTCAATGGACAAAAAATACATAAAAAAAATACCTCGTAAGATCAAGGAACTGCAAATCCACCAGTTTAGGGAAAAGGTACTGGTGTAAAAACTTCAGATTGTTGAAGCTCAAATCCAGAGACTCGGTTTTGGGGTGAAGGGCTGGTATGTAGCTCAGGTTTTTCCCTGCACAGACGTAGCTCATCTGTACCACCTATGAAATAATTATATATTAAGACACAGACAATATGTCACAATTGTATACAAGACACATTATGCTGGACATAATCAGGAAATATAAAATCAAACTATAAATATCCTTTAGTATATTGACACATTTACATTAACAATTTATAATAATAAAATGTATAAATTGTTGTTGTTATTCAGCTTGTTATGGAATCTCAAAGCTCTTGAAGAGCAACAAACTAGTAATAGATCATGACAGGGTAAACTTGTATTTCATTTAATATTTACCTTTATGTAAAAAAGTTCTTTTTTAATACAATAACAGCATGCAAATAATCCGCATGATGAAACACATTCTTATGTTTGATACAAGTTCAAAATGTTTACATATAACAGATATCTGAATGAAGATTATTTCTCAAGCAAAACTACCTGCAGTGATCTAAATGCATTCAAGCTGGAACTCATTTTGCAGCTTTTGATATTTCTGTTGGGCCAGAAACATTGTAAGTGTTTTTACCTTATTTCAGAAGCTCTGCTTTGCGTGTCAGATCTAAACCAGACCTGCGATCTTGTGTTGTAATTAATTGATTTTACTTTGATAAATAATGTTATCTAAGATGTTTCTGCAAGAGTACCTTGTAAGTGTAGCCCTAACTAAATGTTAGTGCTTCACTGTTTGCAGATATAAATCAAGTGAACAGTGAAAGAGAGAAACTAATGGCTTAAGGGCAATGGGTGAGTTTGATTATATCCCCAGAGTCCAAAACTATACAAGCTCAATTTCTGTAGATCCACCTACACCCTTTACATTAACAGTCCACAGACACTTCCTTGGGTTAATTGTGCATCTAAATCCGATAGAGTAAGTGTGTGGAGGTGCAGTGTCCGGAATTGATGTCTCTGGGTCTGTATCGTCGATTGGTTCTGACGGTACTTCACAGCTTGTGTGTGTAGTGGTGTCTTGTGTCTGTAACAGGTGACCCTAATCAATGCGGATGACCTCTCTGTGGATGCAGGCTCTGTTACTGTGGTTTCCAACATCCGTCTTGCTGTTGTATGACAGCGGTGTTGCGGGTACCCCAGCAAGTTAAGGTATGGATCCTTCCCTTCTGATTTGGCTTTTTCCAGTATCATCTTGGACTGTTCTTTCTGCAGAACTGTTACTCTGTGCTTAATAGGGACTAGAAGGGAAGAGGTTCAACTCTCGTGCCTCTGCAAACTCCTTGTAACAAGGACCATTATCACTGATACCTTTCTGTGGTATACCTTGTCTAGCAAGGCTAATTACTTTGTGGAGGACTGCAGGCGTGTAGAGGTCTCGTAGAGGATCAGTGATCTTCTCGTCTTGAAACAACACACCGCTGATACCAGTGATCACGTCTCTGTGCTTCCAGTATTCAGCAACATTTGGTGGACCCTTCTTTCCTTACCCTTCTGGCTCTTGGACAATCAAAGAAGAGTCGTCCATCTTGACAACCATTACAGCATTCCAGAACATGAAAGATCTCATTGTACAGGAAGCAGGTCCAGTCCACACATATTTTGATCCAAAAAAGCATGAGCAACCTTCCTGTGAGCGACATCAAGCATATAGAAATCCAGAAAGCTACAATACAAGATGCACAATTTACTGTGTTAAAGCAAGTAATTCAGGTTTGCTGGCCTGAATCAAGAGAGAAGTTTTCATCTCATCCAGCTCCCCTTTTAAACGTTTTCAGAGTTTGCGTAGAATCCGTCGTGGAGGTACACCCCTGGTAATGCATCTAGTTTCAAATGGATGGTGAATTCACCTGGGAACCGTCCAGTTCCCTTAAAAACATCTGAATACTCCATAATGTCAATCCGTTTATTGTGTACTGTGTCACCAGACCACCAGATTGACTAAGCCCTTATCTAGGCAGGCTCGCAGGCCGAGGGCAGGTGAGTGGATTGACAACCTGAAAGTCGTGGCTTTGTACTTGCATTGCAAGTGCAGTGCTTGACCATGAACTGAGTATAACTGAAACTCCACTTTGTTCCCTTGCGGTTCTAACTCAAGTTCCGCAACTGCTGGTTTCCTGTAATTACCACTGGGTTTCCTGGTAACAGTGTCTATGTAAAATTCCTTTTTGATCACATGGAACATTTTTTGTATGACATGTTATTTATTTGTATATCTTTGTTGTTGTGTTCCTGTTTTGCAAGCTTTGACAAAGTGATTAAATTTCTTACATTGGTTGCACTGTTTCCCCTTTGCTGGACAGGGTTCATTGTCATTTCGTTTCTGTGCCTAACATCCACAATCTAGTGATTTTAATGGGCTTTTTCTGAAGTCAAAACTGATCCGTGGATAAGCTGCTTTTCACGCACTTTCGGTGAGCTGGTTGCAACAACACTTCTATCCCTTTCATTACTGTTATTATAGTTACACACTTTAACAAGTAACTTCAGCTCCATTACAACATTTTCAAAAGACTCACCCCCAACTTGCATTTTCTTATGAAACTTGTACCTAACCCTATCCTTGGATTAGCCTTAGGAATCACGTACTTCTTGTAACGTTTACTATTTTCCAATAAATATTTGGCAAGGCACTCTATTATTATTTTCTATGCCCCAAGGTTGTAAGTCCTGATGTTGAGGCTTGCAAATATAGCACATCACCAGCACTGACAAAAAAGTAACTTGGACTATTCATGCTGAGAAGACAGACACAATTTGTTTCCCTACAATAAACTAATAAAAAAAGTATAACTCAAATACATAAATGTTGAGACCCTGTTTTAGTTCCTTTGTCAGCAATCACAGCCTCAAGTGCTCTCAGGTTAGGGTTAGGGTTAGCCTTTTCCAGGGTCGCATAGTTTACTTGGGCAGATTCTCCCATTCTTCCTTGTAGATCCTCTCAAGCCCTCTCAGACTGGATGGGGAGCATATGTGAACTGCGCAGGTTTTCTGCAGGTGTTCAAAAGGGTTCAACCAGGGTTCAAAGTTAGCATTCGCCACTCGCCAAATGCGGGTAGATTTTGTCTTTGGCAAGTAAATGATGGAGACTACACGCCACACTGGCGGGTAGACAAAAATAATGTTACGCACCGCTAGAAAATGCGGCTGGTTTGCTGTCACTTCAATCTGTTGGATCTGCCGCGCTGCGTAACGTGTGTCTTGCGTAACATGTGTCTTGCGTAACATGTGTCTTGCGTAACATGAATTGTGTCTGTCTCAGTCTTAGGTTCTATGCACTTTGAATTCAGGTTCTCCTCAAGGATGTTTTGCCCCGCTCATCCGCCCCGCTCATCGGCCTCACTCATCCTCCCCACCCATCTGCCCCGCTCATCCTCTCCGCTTATCCACCCGGCTCATCTGCCCCGCTTATCCGCCACCCTCATCCGCCTTGCTCATCCTCCCCACTCATCTGCCCCGCTCATCCTGACCGCATATTTTATTATTCATATCTTATTCATATGTTATTAGCCAGGCGAGTTTTTGCCAAATATTCCGGTTGGCGTTCAGCCCTAATACATTTTTATCTCCTTCAGATGGCATGTCACATGTCCTCTGTCCAGCCACTCTAGCATAACGGCAAGATGAATGGAGCGCTGTAGAGATGGCTGTAGAGATGGCTGTAGAGATGGCTGTAGAGATGGCTGTAGAGATGGCTGTAGAGATGGCTGTACTTCTGCCAGGTTCTTCTGTCCCTGCTGAGAGTCTTTGAAGCACTTTTAGTGTGGCCATTGGGTTCATGGTCACCACTCTGACCAAGACCCTTCTTGCCCAGTCACTTAGTTGGGCTGAAAGGCCAGTTATAAGAAGTGTTGGTGGTTTCAAACATCTTACGTTTCACAATGAAGGACCTCACTGTGTTTACTGAGACCTTTTAAAAAAGCATCTGCAGAGATCCGTGGATCCATAAGATTTGCAATTTGGAGTGTGAGATAATTTATTGATTTCTTAGCTTTATCATGTTGGCTTATTTTGTGTAGATTGATAGCAAAAAATGTAATGCAATTTTTAACAGGGGTCTTAAACTTTCTCAAGGCACAGTGTCTACAGTGGGGAGACAGGTATTTGATAGACTGCATTTTTTTTCAGGTTTTCCTACTTACAAAGCATGTTTGTAATTTTTATCATAGGTACACTTCAACTGTGAGAGACGGAATCTAAAACAAAAATCCAGAAAATCACATTGTATGATTTTTGAGTAATTAATTTGCATTTTATTGCATGACATAAGTATTTGATCACCTACCAAAGAATAAGAATTCTGGCTCTCACAGACCTGTTAGGTTTTCTTTAAGAAGCCCTCCTGTTCTCCACTCATTACCTGTATTAACTGCACCTGTTTGAACTTGTTACCTGTAGAAAAGACCTCTCGACAATGGCCAAGACCAGAGAGCTGTGTAAAGACATCAGGGATAGAATTGTAGACCTGCACAAGGCTGGGATGGGCTACAGGACAATAGGCCAACAGCTTGGTGAGAAGGCAACAACGCAATTATTAAAAAATTGAAGAAGCTCAAGATGACGGTCAATCACCCTCGGTCTGGGGCTCCATGCAAGATCTCACCTCGCGGGGCATCAATGATCATGAGGAAGGTGAGGGATCAGCCCAGAACTACACGGCAGGACCTGGTCAATGACCTGAAGAGAGCTGGGATCACAGTCTCAAAGAAAACCATTAGTAACACACTACGCCTCATGGATTAAAATCCTGCAGTGCACCAAGGTCCCCCTGCTCAAGCCAGCGCATGTCCAGGCCCGTCTGAAGTTTGCCAATGACCATCTGGATGCTCCAGAGGAGGAATGGGAGAAGGTCATGTGGTCTGATGAGACAAAATTTGAGCTTTTCGGTCTAAACTCCACTCGCCGTGTTTGGAGGAAGAAGAAGGATGAGCACAACCCCAAGAACACCATCCCAACCGTGAAGCATGGAGGTGGAAACATCATTCTTGGGGGATGCTTTTCTGCAAAGGAGACAGGACAACTGCACCGCATTGAGGGGAGGATGGATGGGGCCATGTATCGCGAGATCTTGGCCAACAACCTCCTTCCCTCAGTAAGAGCATTGAAGATGAGTCGTGTCTTCCCTAAATTTGGCAGTATATCAAATACTTGTTCTCCCCACTGTACATGTATGTATTGTTTTGGGGGGTGGTGTGGATTTACTTGAACTCATTTCACCTTAATAAAGGTGAAAAGCTATTTCTCTCTTTTCATTTCAGATGGATTTTACATGTGTGTAACCACAATTCTATTCCCCAGTGAAACAGGAAGCCAATTTAGGTCACATTACTTTTGGACTGAGGTGTATATATTTCCAATGAACCCTTTGGATTTTACTGAGTAGACCTTGAACTGTGATTGTCAGACAGTAAATTATCTGCTGATAGAGTTCACACATATTTTATTCAGTGTGAGAGTGAGTCCCTAAATCCAATAAAACAATCTATTTAAATCTAACTAAATGGTCTGTAAAACCAAAAAAGCTTTTGAATTTGACTTGCTCCGATATTAGAACTGAGTTGTGAGTTCGATTCCTACAGCGAGCTACTATCAAAAATGAATTAACACTTTGTAAGTTGCTCCAGATAAACAATGTCTGTTTAATTAATGAAGGTGCGTGTAGGCATTTACATTTGTTTTTCAACCAAGGGAAAAAATACATAAATATGTGTCTATGTTTGACTCTTTTCAGCTTTTTACAAATACTTTCTAAATAACATTAGATGATTAGGCAAGGATTTGGAGGACTGAAGTGATTGTTGATATTAAATACAGACTATATTACGATAAATAGAAACTGTAAACCATTTTTACGTCTGCGCTGAGCTCTGAACATTAGTAAACTTAAAATAAGAAATCTGTTAAATACAAAATCAGTTATCAGAAATTCCAGAAGGCATGAACATGATTATTAGATTGAAAAGATTTATGATCATACTTTACCTCTGCACAAATGTCTCCTAGCACGACATTTGGAAGGAACACAATCCAGATTAGAGCAAGAGCCATGTTGTTCAAATTACACTGGTCATAGTAGACTTTATAGGATCCTGTTTTCTGTTCCTTCTATATCTACATACCTCCACCCCCCCCCTCCGTTTCACGCAGTCAAAGTCAAAGCATTTTCATTGTCAAATGCACAAAATAACATAGTGTCTTTCTGAGCAGTGAAACCTTTACGATCTGCGACATACGCATTGGTATTGAGTAAAATATTAACCACAAATAGGCATAGCCTGGGTGGCTGTAGTCTGTTATGAGGTTCCGTGCTTTCCTACGGCAGCATGGGTGGTAGCTGTCTTAAACAGAAGGGAAATGGCCACTGACGATGTGCTCCGCTGACTTCACCACCCTCTGGAGGTGCTGCAGTACCAGGCAGTGATGCAGCCTGAGAGGATGCTCTCAATGGTGCTCCGGTAGAAGTTGGTGAGAGTTTTTAGCAGAAACTTCGCAGGAAGTGTCAGAGTTTTTGGGATGATTTTACATATCGTCTTGAACTGCAACACAACCATGAGGGCTTGTAGACTGCAACAAGTTTTCTGAGCCTGGTACTCCAGAGGTGTGAGCCAAGATCTCATGTCCTCCTAAGTTTAAATGGAACAGGAGACAAACCAGATTTAGAGAGCAAATTCCTTAGAGAGCTGACCTTACTTCTCCTGCACTAACATACACCAGGGTAAAACCTTGGAGCTGAGACAGGAATCATAGCAAGTGCTCCGATAAGCAAAAATCATTCTGTATTCAGTGATGACCATACTGTCATACCGTGTCGTACTGTATGAGCAACAATGCAGCATGAACAAAATAAAAACAGAGATAAAACTACTTAGTGAAAGCGATGCAACCTTTACAGGAAATCTGTGGAGCCCAAACCAGTTCCCTATGTAATGTTTGTCTGTGATTTTAAGATAGAGACAGAACACCCACATTATTTTTTATCTGTGTTGTTTACACAAGAAGATATGACATTCAGAGATGGTTAATATGGCAGGAATAAACACTAACATTACACTCAGAGATGTTTTATATGGTATAAATAAACACTGACATTATATTCAGATATGTTTGTATTGTTTAGATGTGTGTTTAAATACAAGATATCTCCATTGTTTTTAAATGACTAATAATAATAATAATGACACTGCATTAAATGACAGAAAACCTCTACTAAAAAAAGCATGTTGACCGAAGAAGAAATTCAGTTACATAATTAAATAAGCATAATGTTGGAAATGTCTGATATTTAATTAGGACAATGCTGTTAGTAAAGTAAATATATATATATATATATATATATATGCTATTCTTAAGATTATGCAAACATCTTTTTTTGAAGGTCAACCTTCCTGAGGCAAACCCGAACCAAATGCTACTGATGATTCTTTAGTATTTATATTTATGGGTCATTTTCCACATGACAAAGTCTGATTGGGAGCACAAGCAATCAATTGGGTTGTGGGACAAATCAAATGCTGGAATATAACTGTGTACCTGCCTGCACAAAATTAGTGAATGTTTCGTATCACCATGGAAATAATTGCATATTAATTAATAACATGATTACTTTCGTCTGAAGAAAAATAAAGTAAGCTCATGAATTAAGAAGAGAGAGGTGGTTAGATTATGTTGATTAAGACTTTTTAAAGACTTTTTAAAAGAGTGCAAATCTGGGAAACAGATTAACCCTAATCCCAGGGATGCATAAACAAGACAGTCCAGTGACCCATAGTGACCTACCTATGAGCAATAAACTTGCTGGCAAAATTGTGGAGGCAGCACCATGTTATGGGGACGGTTCTCAACGACCAGGCAGACATACTTGGACAAAGATAAACATTACCGAATACAACAATTTGCCATTACTCGCTTTTTAAGGCTTGGAGTTAGGGTTTGGACCAGGTGTTAGACATTTTGGTTTGGATTAAGAGTTCGGATTAGGAGTTAGGGTTTGGAGTCTGGAATCTGACAAAAGTCCTCCAACGTATGTATAGTGAAACTACTATGTGACTTTGTGTTAGAGTAAGTGGAGTGACAAGTCTGATGATGATGATGATGGACAACCTGGCTATTGTTTAGGTCAGACAGCTATTGGTAGGTCTATTAATAGGTCTATTGGCAGGTCTATTAGTAGGTCTGTTGGCTTGTCTATTAGTAGATCTATTGGTAGGTCTATTAGTAGGTCAGACAGAAGAGGATTTCCCATCTGGTGCGTTATGTCTATCGGCTTAGAGACCCTGTTTTAACCTTAACCAAGCTGCCTTTGTGTGTGCGTGTTTCGGTCATCAAGGGTGTATGTGTGTGTCAGTCATCAAGAGTGTATGTGTGTGTCAGTCATCAAGAGTGTATGTGTGTCAGTCATCAAGAGTGTATGTGTGTGTTGTTCCTCGAAGGTGTATGTGTGTG